>UXSR01000611.1:0-24316 GCA_900604375.1 Mesocestoides corti
CACAAACTACATCACAAGATTTACAGTTAAGATGTTTGATTACACTCACAATTGCACAAAAGCACTGGTCGTCAAGTAAGAGCTTCCCGAAATTGTGCGATCGAAGCAAGGAACTAAACCAAATAAATCGATTTGAAAATACTAGGTTCACTTTCAGGAAGCTTTCATTTATCTCTAGTTGGACCTATATGCCAACGAGAACAGGTGACACTCCTTGAAAAGTGGCGGTGTGCCTAGGGAGGCGCTTGGAAAAGTCATCCCCGAAATACTACCTACACATTTGTCACACATGAAAAACCTGCATAAATCAATCAATTCCCAACAAAGATTCCTATTTAGCTTA
Organism: Mesocestoides corti; assembly: GCA_900604375.1. Classification (NCBI taxonomy): domain Eukaryota; kingdom Metazoa; phylum Platyhelminthes; class Cestoda; order Cyclophyllidea; family Mesocestoididae; genus Mesocestoides; species Mesocestoides corti. The sequence continues at coordinate 344 of UXSR01000611.1, forward strand.
AAAACACAGAACGACCTGTAACATCAAAACTGTTCAATGTTTACGCAAGGAAGGGCAGGTGACTGACGACCACAAACAAACATAAACCCACTCCTCAAAATCTTGCATTTATCATCTCAAAGCGCTTCAAAATCTTCGTAGGCCACTTCCCACATATCAAAATAATTATACCTATTCCTGAAAACAACATTCTACACAGCCTTTCCGCCACCACGTTAAGAGACCACCAACACATGCATTAACAAAGTACTGATGCATCCAAACCGGTGTCTTTAGAATGTTGCCAACGACTTCAGAGCCCAAGACCACTAAGGAACACTAACTTTAGCTGGCGCTTTGATAACCGTGCGCAAACTGAAAAACCTTCTTAGGACTAACCGGCGCCGCCATAGACCCTACGTTAACGTACCAATGTGACAGCAGCGTTCCTTCAATGAACCAGTCACCCGCATACCTAACTCCAGATGGCTGTTCACGCCTTTCGTAGTAAAGGAACTAATTTTTTAGTAGATTCTTGACTGGCTTAGCTATCAATCCAAATATTCTTCACACTAAGCAAAAAAACTAATCTGTTGAAAACGAAGCAAGCCTCGCCCCAATCCTCCATAAAAAAAGCAATAAAAATTGCTTCCCAATCTCTCCCTCACATACACAAACCAGGAGAAAAATGACAACCCGATTCAATTGACAATTTAGCAGTTAATACGAAAAAATAACAGCAACAAACGACACACTGTTTAACATTTGGACAATTTAGAACGAAATTACAACCAGGCTGAAACATTCGGACTCAAAGATTTACTGCTGTCATCGAGCGAAAATGGATCATTACAAGCGTTAGAAAAAAATATACTTGCCAACCTTGAACAGCTCTCAAATTCGTCTTGCCATGAAATATCAATTAAAACAAAACATTAAAGAATTACATTTTTAGGTAAAATATTTAGTTAAAGCTAACCCGTGTTACTAAAATGAATTTTTTGCAACAATAATTATAGCTAACACTTTTTATTTTGCTCATCTGAAGCACTTTTGCATGCCAGCTGGAAGGTTCGTCTTAAAGAGAACTGAGTCGGCTCGATACTGTGTGTAGATTAGTGGATTGTAGCCATACACCTTGGCAAATTGGTTGATGCAGTCAGACCTCGCGCTGTTGTGCGACTTGCGACTGAACAACGTTGATGAACACATTGGACAAATGAAAGACCAGTGCGTTGTCACCTGTTGAATGAAACCAAAGTAAGGCAGATTTAGTAACGCCTTGATTGGGTCATTTGTTACTGCTCTGACTAACATCTGCTTGAATTTTGTGTTACAATCATCTGTGGATATTTTAAAAGTGTTGCTGTTGCTGATGCCGCCACCGCCACTCAAGTCTGCCAGGACCTACGCAAACAAATTGGCCTTGTCTACTTTTTTTAAGGAAAAGCATACACAATCGCGAATGTTAGTTCACAGCTGGCGGACACATCGAACACGCAAATCTTTGCTGGTGTACTTTAGGGCTGTTACTTGAACAGTAAAATTATTCAAATTCGACGGGACGGTAAGGGGAAAATTGAATAGCACGCCAGAATTCCTTATATACCCTAATTAGAATCCTTCTGTCTGCTTTTAATTTAACAAAAATTGATCAAGTAGATGGTTTTAAATTGTGCATTACATTATGTTTAGATGAAGCACGCTTCCCAAAAGGCACGTGAATGCTTTTTGTGGAATTTCACTTAGCTTTTTAGTCAGCCGGACAGAATTACGTTCCTTTATCGTGGTACCTTTTTGACGATGATTTTCTGCTTGCTACTGTGGTTACAATTTTACTTCGGCTGATCCTCGTCAATGGTTATGAGAGAACCTTTTGCGTCATGCTTCCAAGGGGAAAATGTACGAAGACTGATTAACAGAAACGAAGTTTGGATGCTGTTTTCGCAGTGCCATCTAAAACTGTGTATCTGAGAATACCTGTTGAGCCTTAGCTTTCTGTCGGCTGACAAATTTAAATCTTGCCATTTGCAGCTTATCTATCTGGGCGAATTTAATGGTGCTTCCTCACACATTGACTAGTAATTTATCGATTATTTGCCACTTGCATTTAGCATTTACTAATTGTTCGTAGAAAACATCGCCCTAAAATAAACTTTGAATGTAAATATAGCGACGGTAATTACTTTACTGTTATATCCGTTTAATGCCGTTAGACGCTATCTCTCGAACTCAATATGTTCAAACTCAAGTAAGCGGTAAGAAAATCCAACTGTTTTCTGGTATTCTATTCGAACTGCATCAAATTTGTTACAAATCCACGGAGTAATACATGACTTCATCCGGTTCCTGGATACACGGACTAAAATACTACACAGGTGCTAGTAACCTGCCAAGGATCCAAGATGCGCTGTGCGATGTGAGACAACCGATTGACTCTCGCCACCCGATTCGCTGTAATCGGTTAAAATGACGCAACGGAAAAAGTAAGATTTGGGAAAAAACGCCCATCAGGGGTTAAAGTTAGCAAAAGGAGTTTAATTCTCCCCATAACCACGATCTTAAGTAAAAATGCAAGCAAACGGAACTTACATCCCTCTATCTCGATATCCTCTCGGCGGTAATAAGCAATTAAAAGAAATCGTAACTGGCGCAGGTACATGAGACTATATGTCAGGATAAAAGATATGAGATTGAAGAGCAAGATAAAATGAACAAAAAGGTGCGTCAAACGATGGTACCAGGCCATGATACAACCCGAATATGTACGTCACCAACACAATGCTTGAGAAGGGCCACTGCGTGCGCATGGGATACGTCGGTGAGGGGATACTGGTTCACCGCTAGAATGAGGTCACCGCATCTAAAATGTACAGGGAAGATCCACTAGGATAGCAAGCAAAACAACTAATAAGAAGTAAAGACAGAACAGTTGTCGGTGAGTGATGAGACAAATGCTCTTGCTATGAGCAATACAAAATTACAATACTGCCGCGAGGCATTTAGAACATTAAAATCGCAATAATAGCAGTACAGCACGAAGAATCATCCGCGCAGTGAAAGTCATGAACTTGCCGAGTAAAAGTTAGGCGACAATGGTTGAATTAAGCAAGTCTTTTAACATTGGCCCTCCAAATAAGGCTTTGAAGCTCGTGTCATATGAACCATCGAAGGTCCAAGCGTTACACACAACCGACAAGTGGACGATGTGTGCGTGAAAGTGGAGCAAGCGAATGCCACAAACCCAACGCCCAAAATTTGAACGCCGAATGACGCACTTTAGACGTCCATCTCGATGAGCGGGAGTGCCAGGAACGATTGACTTGACGACGATCGGTTGGGGGGACGAAGCAACGGAGGGCGGCTGCCTTGGATCGGAATCACCGGGTTGAACCTACAAAACGATGCGAATTCATATTTTTTGGTCGAACTCGTTTTTAGAGGTAGCGTATCTGATCGACAAAAGACACACGGGGTGACCGGTGGTTAGGTTTCAATGCGTGATACTGCGGCAATTTAGACCGACAAGGAAACAGAAGCAACTGGGTTAACAAAAGTCTGCACATGGTAAGCATCTTTAGATTACATAACAATCGAGTTGTCATTCTACAGCGAAGATTACACCACAAGTTTTGGGTCGAGGGATCTGTGGTGTTTGTGCCTCTTGTTGTTTTGGACAAATAGAGTCTCATGTCAGTAAAAAAAATTCATTTCAGAAAGTTAAGGTTACAGAAAAAGCCGAAGGGAGTCATGACGTACTACAGGTAAACTCGTCCGTAAGGGTCAGATTTTACTGTTTATTGAGCAGTGAGGCATCAAAAGGGGGAAAAGGGACTTACGCGAGAGAAGGCAGCCTGGGGAGATGAGGCGAGATCTCCACTAGTGCTGTTCCCGCCGACAATGCTAAAGCCAAGACTGCCGTTATTGGTGCGGGGAAGGACAATTGTGCGTGGTATCTGACAGTACCGCGGCAGCTGAAGCCAGTAGAGCCAACTGGGTAGGAAGTTTTCGCGCCCTGATCCTGTCTCAGGGCCCTCAAGAACTCGGATGGTCACCTGTAGACGCAGAAAAGGAGCTTCTGAGCAAATTAAAAGTTTGCTATATCTGAATGAAAGAACTTGTAAAAAGAGCAATTTTTTGCGAATAAGCCGTTGTTTTAGATTCCTGCGAGGGATTCAAAGAACAGACAGCTTGATACAAAGAAAAAGACAAAATTCCTCCATAATGAACGATTGGCATATCATTGAATTCGTATTTGTCGGATAAAGTAAACTCGCCTTCGTGCACGACTTTCGCGTGGCTTTGAGGGCTTCAACGGCCTTTTCGTGGGACAATCCGAGTAGCTCAACCTCATTCACAGCAAGAAGCACATCCCCCTTGACCAGCTGACCAGCTCGCCCCAATACACCGGTGGGAACAAGGTTGGTTATGTACACCGGGGTGTCTCCACGTTGGCTGGCCACTCCTCCAGCAACTGACATTCCCAAGGATTCTCCCGGCAACTTCTCAACGGTGATCTCCTGCAAAATTTGTACAGACTCAATTCCATATACCCTCTAGACAATATTAGCATTTGCTCAATCCAATACAAAAAAGGACGAATTATAAACGTTTGAAATACGAGTTTACCAAAGCAGAAGCCACACAAATCAAGGCAGCTATTTTAGAATAACAAAATTAATGTTGGTATTAGTCTAAACATGACCTCATATACACATAAACAGCTTGAGAGAATAAAAACAAAACGTCCGATGCGATTGTTTGAAATGAAAACACCCTCCAACATGACAACGTAAGACTCCACAGTACCAAGCCAGAGCCACTCCGAGCAATCGAGCGGCGATTCCTGCCTTATGATATTTCCAAGATCATGTCTTGTAGCGCTTGCACCTTTTCAGGTCAACAGGAAATGTTAATCGCGGAAGGGCCTACACACGTGCTCCAGGCAATAACACTAAACAGTGAGAATGTTTTTCATTGAAGCCACCAATTTTAACAAGCAGGGAGGCAAATGTCTGTTAGAAATGGAACAAACTTATCAACAACAATAATAAGGATCATTTTGTAACCTCAAGTAGAAAATTGGCGTAATCATTAAAAGGCAATAGAATTTACTAGTTGTTTTAATAAAAACCTAAATACTCGTCACAACAGAAGTGGATATGATGAATTGCCAATGCACCTGTTCGCGACAAAGTCGTGTTGAGGGCGATTTAAGGCTGTGAGAGAGAGCCGAGCTTGGCAGGAGATTGCTGGTTGTAGAGACGGGAGGTGGTACCACAGTGCCGGCTGAGCGAGTGCTCAGACTGGATCCACCAAAATCCATAAAAATCTCACCACTAGCTGTTCGAATAATGTCGGGGGTCTGCGGTCGAACAATCCGAGCCACAACTAGAGCAACGTGTCCCTCAGCCGTCTGCAGAGCAAAAGGAAGGAGGTAAGCAGAGCACAATAGTTGCCTTAGCGTCTTCTCATTTAATAATGCAACTTGGTTAGGGTTATCCGGCACTGGCAGTAAAGCAGATAAATAAGCAGAAGAAAAGGCACCAGACTAGATTCCAACTTAATTCGATGAAAATATCGGTCTTAAAGCGAGCGTTAAGTTAATGTTGAGGCGCAAAAAATCAATTTTGAAATTGGGTTGATGAGTGCCAGATCCACCTTCCGAAAAGAGAGAGTGGAAAGTAGTTTTTAGTTGAAGGAAACAAAAAGAGAAAATAAAACAAAATCGAAGTGTTAATTAAAACAACTTTGCATAACCACCAGGACATCAGTAAGAAAAAAATACTCCATGGACAAAAGAGGGGGATTTTGTGTAGCAAAACAGCCACGAATGAATTTTACACGTATTGCTGGCAATCAAAATCAATTAGCAAGGCACGGAAACAATCCACCCAACACACGAGTTCCGGTAATTGGTGACATTTATGAAAAAATCACGCAAGAAGTGAATTAAAGAAAATTTTCGAGATTTGAAGAATCTGTGAGAATTGGTGATGGTTAATTCATGCGGATAGTCCTAAAATCTAGGCCATACAGGTATCGCATAGCCAGCTGTCGGTCGGATCAAAACTGGTTTATTCCCGTTAGTTTCACACTGTTTAACCAGCTTGGACGAAAAAAAGTATTGCCGGTACCTTGTGACGGTTTGCAATCACACGAAACCTCACAATGGTTGTGTACCGCATGTCTCGATGAAAATAGTAGTTAGTTGTCTTCATTAAAGGAGCACTTTCATCGGTTAGTGGCTAGTGGAGGATTTCAAGCGTACTTTACATCCAATGGACCAAAGCTGCCGCCAAAACCCCGCGTACCTGGACAAGGGTAAAATGCATGTTTCGACAAACAACAGGAAGTCAGCACATTGTCACAAAATTCACGACTATCTTGTGAGAGACGCCAAACTTACACGGATAACATTGGCCGCTTCTTCTTGAGTACCTTCTCTCAAGTCGACGTCATTGATCTCGAGGATGCGATCGTCTTTGTACAGTCTGCCGTCCAAGTCAGCTTCGCTGTCTGGAACTAGTCCCAAAATGTACACGCCAGGCAGGTTCCTGTGAAATGAATAAAACAGTCATGCTGCAACTTGGGCCCTAGTGTCTGCTAGAGAGCCGAAGTCAAACATGCCCGAAAACAACTTACTCATCTTGAATTACGCTCTATTTTGTACCTATAGACCTAGTTTTCCTAACCCGGACAACGTCGACCAATTATCAATGAAAGCAAAAAAGAATCAGTTGTTCAGAAAGTGTTGTTGTTTACATTCAACTGCTTTCAGAATTTAGACGAACCTCCGTCATGCTTCTTATGTAGTAGTAGTGGTTAGCCGTTTTAGCTAGTTAGGCGTCGATCAAAGGTAGTATCTACATTTAGCTTCTAGCCAACTGTGAAGATAAGTCCATAACCTGCTATACGGTTATAAAAGACTGAGGAAAACTCCGCCTGTTTTGTTCTACAGACCTCCTCGTTTGAATCTGCTTTTGAGCAAGGCCGCGCCAAACTATGCATCCAGTACGCAGTAGCATGTTTGCTTGGGAGTTTAATGCACCAAATAATGAAGCCACATGAATTAAGCGAAACTGCATACTTTTTCCCGACCAATTTGATTCCCAGTCGTTTGTCGAGGCGCTTCCTTAGTGTAATATGAAGGATTTCTAAAAAAGATGATTAAAGTGAAATCAAAAAGAGCCTTAAGAGCAGGCTGTGAAGTTAATATTGCCACGAGAAAACAAGACGCTAAACACTGCCTTGAAAATTGAGTTAAGCAGAAGGTAAAACTTACAGGTGCATGATGCCTGTAAGGGGTGGGAAATTAAGGAAGTTGAACAATTCAGGGAAGAAAGCGGTTTCAAAATTATTCAGCATTTTAGTTGCACGTCTTTGGATTTGCCGATTGGTTACACGGTGGAAAGGGATCAACTAACATGAAAATACACAGGGAACCACACAATCAATACAACACGACCAAAATGTCCACATTTTTTTGACCCGGTCAATATAGCGACGCTCAAATAAGCAAGGTTTAGTTGAACATGAAAAAAATATATCAGGAAACATAGGTACGACGCGGTTGAGAAAGCTATTTGTAGTGGACTGTAAGCGGACGCGGATGAATAAGAGGTCGCTCGAGCAGCTGATTTGTAACTGCCAATAACTCCTGCCTTTCATTGGCCCCCAGTCACAAGTGATTCGCAAAGGAAATAAAAGGCAGACACCTACCTTCCCGTTCAAACGGGTTTTCTAGTCCAACTGGCCGTTTGCCTGAGCTGGCAGAGCTACCCAAATCTGAAGCGGCGCGTTCTCGATAGACCGTCAGCTCGAACGACGACTTGGCAACTCCCCCAATCGACGTGAGAGCTGTACGAGCTTGGTGGTGAGTGGCCTGAGTCAGGTCGATTCCATTGGCCTACACGAAACAAAAAGAAGGGCATTTCAATAAAAAAACATAGTGAGTCAATTAAGTGACCAACGCGTAGTCCTGGGAAAAAATAACACGTGAAAATTGGCAATGCCAGAATTGGTACAGCTAGGAATTACGAAAAAAACATTAGAGCTGGAGAAAGCATAACGGAGGAAAACGGCAGGTGGAATGTGTGGTGAAGGGAACAAAATCCAGGCGTTGTTTCAAATGACCACACAAGGACCTTATTTCAAATCAAGAATGACCCGGCTGACGGATCAAGGTTTAGAATTTCATCTATAATTGTAAAGGGAAAGCAGTGGAAACTACAGAACACTAAAGGATACCGGATGCGAGTCTAAAAGTTGTCAATGAAACACCGCAAAAATGTTCAGACAAAAACACATGATAACCAGTCTCTTGATAATTTGCTCAACGGCCTTCGCATAAATGTCGACGACGCTGGGGGCTTGGTTGAGCTGAGCCAGCATGCATAATCGTACATCCACCTTAATCCGCTTAAACTATACTCCTGATCTGGATTCGTTGAGAGCTCTCATTGTGACCCTAAGGAGACAGCTAATTTGACGGCAGTTTCAGCGCTCTAAGGTGGCTAAGTGGACAGGAGAAGACCCAAGTCCCCGAAATTTATCAAGATATTTTGATTAACGCGATGAATCGGCAATCGAGCATGATTTAAAGGCAATCGCACTCTCTTCGCGTCATTTCGAATTCTGTACCCTCGATGAGTCATGCTCTGTGCCATACCAACCAGTACGTTTCGCTTCCCAACATGTCTGCTGTCGTGAGAGTATTTTAGCTGATACCTTATTGTTGTTTGGGTAACACAAAACACACACACACACACACATACCCCCACATGACACACCATGGTTGATGGTGCGATTGATATATTTTGCGCTTGACGTAGACGACTTCGGTGTCCAACAGAACTGGGCAACCACACTTTCTCTGCAAGCGTGACTACGCAGAAGCCCAGCTTCTTTCAAAATCTGTCGCATAAGAATCACACGATTCCGCACATTGTCCACGCATCTTTTTAACTGAAGTAAATCTTTCCCTATTAAAAATGACAACTATGGAACAACGCCTAGACACGGACATACTTTGGAAGATGACTATTTGGCTCGCTAGAACTAGCCACGTACTACTACCCGGAAATTTTTTAATGCAAATATTCCCAATTCTGAGTGTTTGACTAGAAGTTACTTTGGCCCTGGCAAGATCCTAGGAGAGGGACTTCACCTGGAAGATTGTCTTTTGCCTGGACGACGTGGCCGGTTCAAAATTTAACCCTTCCTGTTGTCTAATTGCTGTGAGTCACCTTCCGTGAATTTCGTTAGACACTTCACAGTTGCCATTCAAAAGAATACACTATAGGAGTGGATTACGTTACGACGTAGTGACGACAACAAATACATAAAATTAATAAAGGAAGACTTGACATGATACAATGAGAGTTAAATTTGCTTCCGGGAAGATGTGGTATTAAAAAACACGATAGGATAAGTTGAATGGGGCTTAATTTGTTAAGTGGATGTGTTAAGACAGTAGCATAGACATGGAGAAAAGCAGAAACACGAAGATTCTTAAGAGCCGGGCCACCAGAAGTATTAAGTGGGCAAGGCTGCAAAACTGACTGCAAAACTTTAAATCGTATGAAATGACAGCGAGACCAAAGACGCTAAGCTGAACTTCCGAAATTTTAATCGTATTGAGGTGCATTTACACAGTGAGTATGTATAAAAACGATGCTAAAGCAAGGGAAAATGTTTAACAACCAGCCCATAAAAACAGAACTCATTGGTACGGTGGCAGGGGCACTATGGAGATTTTAAAACAGGCCCGTGACTCACTTCAAGAATTTGATCTCCGGGTCGAAGACGGCCGTCCATTGCGACAATTCCATCTAGGTATATTTCCTGTATCACGATACACAGCTTAAAACATAAAAACACAAAAAACAGATCATAGTGTTGGCGAAAATAAATAAAATGTAGTAAATAAGTCAAACAAACAATTTTTACATTGAAATGCTATAGCTGACAGAACAGAAATTCAATTTCCTATGAGACGTGAATATAATTATGTCTACACTACACAGCGCGAATGATGTAGAACATAACCCTCCAATTGCAAGAACAAAATCACGACAATAACGATGTCATTAGAGGGAGGGCACACTCCGGAGCAGCACAAGCCTGGGAAACGTTGAGCGCGGAGAACTGGGCTGACACAATAACGCCGGCCGGAAAATGACTGCCTCCACAAGGGCTAAATTTCTGCGACTGGCAACAGCTGATAGAGACAGCATCCTTTTCTACGATCAAATGAAATTGCCATTTTCGCAGAGAGCGTAAAAATAATTAATGGAGCACGAAAAACGCGAGGGTTTCAACCATTTACCAAAAAATAACAACACACGAGAAGTGTTTGCTGAAGTGCTTTACAACTTTGTACCACATAGGGGACGATTCGCAGTGAGAGGACCAGTTTGCAAGACGCTAGGGCAAATATAAGTAGGCTTGCGTGGCGACTACGGAGTATAATAATGGAATTCCACCACGGGCGCCGTTAGTCCAGTAACACAAACTAGGTTGGCACTGGCATACTTAAAATGAAGTTGAATTCAACCAAAATTTAATCAGCGACTATCTTTGTCCACGTCAAAAACAGCAAGTGATGTAATAATGTTAAGTGAATTTTGTCGACGAAATCAAAGACTAAAGCGCGTTTAATAGAGTAACATATTATATAAACGAAAAACAACCCACTGGAAAGCGTGTATAAGTATACAAGACTGCAACTATCCGTTTGGAAACCCCTTTGAACATTTGAGTTGTTTTGTGAAAATACGGAATACTGGAAAACGTATTTAACTGTGCGGACGAAGCAAATAATACCATTACCTGAACTCAATGCACGTACTCCCTGCGAGATTCAGTACACTTTGAAAACGTGGTGTGTATAAATGCCTTAAAATTAACAAGGTACCGTGAAGTAAAGTTCGACACAATTGATTTCGAAAATACATCGAGATTTTACACTATTTTTGGCCACACTGAGTTTATAAAGATAAATCATGGTGACATTTAACAAATTTATGACAGGAGTGCTCGTGGTGTTTTACATTTAATTTGGACCATTATTGACACAATTTATAGCAATTTATTTGTCACTTTAAATTAACGGAGGCGGACGTGCTACGAGTACCAACAAATAGGCACATTTCCGGAAAAAGGCTAATGGCTACAATGACTGATCCCTAGTGCTACCAGAACACACAAAAAATCGATTCACTCGCTGGTCTAATCGACATCCAGAACCTTTTATGTGAAATGAGTCTTTGAGGAATTCGACCTGATCTCGGGTTACATTGCAGAGGTGACCCAGCATGGACCATTCTTTGATGAAGGAGATTCTCAGGACATTGACACACTTTACTTCGCCTTTAGTAGTAACGCGGATTCAAAGAAATTGCGAACTTGTTTCGTAAAGACATCAACTCACCAAAGGCGTGTCTGACCCGCCAACAAAGCTGATACCGAGGCTGGCGTTCGGTTGCCACGGCAATTCGATGGTAGTCACCTCACAGTCGCGAATAGGAGAGGCTGATCGGGTCACTGAGGTGGACCCCTTTGTTGAAATCGCAGAGGGGGGGTTCGATGAGGGCTGACCATCAAAGACGGGTTCGCCTCCAGACATCAACGGCTGCTCAGGTGGAGCTCGACGAACTGAAAGTCAACCGATAAAAGAACTATTAATTCTAGGGAGCAGGGGAAACCGTTCACTGGAAGTTGTAACTATTATTCGACTTGCCGTTAAAGAATCAACACAATAATGACAGCTACTAGGAGGCTGTATCAACTGGTGTGCATACGTTCAATATCAAAATCTCCTTAAAGGCCATTCAGATTGTTAATATTTGAAAAAAAAAACATCTAATTAGCGTATAATGTCAGACAAATCTGAGAGTGAAGTTGGAAGCTAATCTGAATGAACGTTTCATTGAACCGAATAAGAGGACGTGTAATTGTACAAAATAAAATGACGTCATATGTAGGTAAAATATAGAACTAGCTTGTGCAAGGTTTCGATACCGTTGTTTGATGGCTCCCGGTTTCGAACACGCAAGGTGAACAACTCTGCCTTCAGCTACCCAGTCTTTCGACTAAGAGAGTCTTACGTGTTAATCGCAGCATCATTAACTTTAATGTCTGTCGTACCATCGATGTTGAATTAAAAAGTAAAGTGGCATCGAGAATAACCGAGGGCAAATAAGCCGGCTGAGAGAAGTTAGAGAAATAGGAGAGCGACTACCTACGAACATGAGGTGAACACAATGCACTACTGACGGTACTCATCAGATTGTCGAGGCAGTGATCTCCGTGCTAGCCTTTGGTTATAAAGTTGCAGTAAAGAATTGTGAGCAAAGTTTACAATAACAAATTTCTGCTTTTACTCGAAAAGTGATTTAAATAAGGAGAAAAGATTGCATTTGAGACGGAGAAAAGAACATGAATTCATTGGTTTCAGAAATGGGCAAATACCGTGTAGGTACAGTCACTGTACCGTTACCTGGCATGGGTCCAAAACGAACGACGGATTTGGTGGCGATTGGTCGAACAACAGGACTACCACTGGCGTTTCCGGGAGTTCGAGGCTGAAAACGACACTCTCTGCGATGGTCCGGTTGAAGGACGCGGGCAGCACGAAACTGGCAACCCGTTTTGGCGTTTGAGCACGGCACTACAGTGCCGCGACACCAATAGGTCAGATGTGATTCCAGATCACAGCGGGAAAGGACTTCGTCGCAGTGCTCCGAGTTAGGACAGATGACGAGCAATTTATCCAGGAGTCTTTCAAAGATAACGGTAAAACAAATGCAAAAGAAAAAAAGCAGTCGGCCCTGCTTGCCCGCGCATATACAAATGAAACGGGGGACTGTATACAATGCAAAAATACGTGGACTTGAATCATTCCCAATAACTCCTGTCGCCAATGACTGTTGACTTCAAGTACTTACTATTCACTTTTTTGCCTCCTTATCCGCTTTTTAAATTTCACTGGCCCTATTATGCTTTTTTTTAATAAAAATAATTTACCATTGCTTTTTTTCGGAGAGAGGACACAAAAAGTGATATCCAGTCCGCTGCAACGATTGGTTCAAAACGACTGCGTACGCAAGCTCCCTTGTCAACACCCCCAGAACATGTTGCTAATTGCTGTGTGGTAAGTTTTATGGATGGTTTAGACGTTGTTAGGGGAAATTTCGAGCAAGCATCCTCCTAACGACGTTGTTTTCCTCAAAACTAAAAACGAATCATGTATATTTGCACACATTAATGACCCCGGAAGTGAATGAACAGAAAAGACCCTACGATACTGTGACTTATCCGTCTCAATTCATTGTCGGCTTCTGGGCGCATTTACTGTTCCAAATAAATGCATCGACAGATAAACACGGCAACGGGTTAGCCAACCTGACCTCTAGAGGCGACTCCAGACCAATGAACCTGGTTCGTCGCATCTCCCAAAAGACGAAAAACGGGCCACCATGGGTGACATTCCACAACAAAAACGCCTTTCTCCCTCAGCGACGACTTTGCCGTCTTACTTTCTTACTCAATGGCGGCGATTCGCTCCATGCGTTGATCTTTGTTCCCTCTGTTAAACCCACGTTGTCGTTGTGTGTAACTTTGCATGATTGACAGCACAAAACTCGGACTAGCGAACAAACAAACAGACGCGTCCACTCTATTGATCTTCTTCACACTACTTACTAGTTTCAGCAAATCGTCCCATTCACGGTAGACCGCCAACCCCAACACAGTGCCTTCTCCGACCACACGTGAAGGAAGCGTTTTCCACTTAGTTAATCATGGGCACTTCTGAAGTGATGTAGCCGAGCTTATCTGCTACGGCGACCCAAATGGGCCGATGCACTGTAATGCTGACTTAGTAGGCACAATGTCTGTACCAACCTTTCTACGGAACACATGATTTCTTTTTGCAAGCGATGCATTGTTGTTAAAACGGCCGTTGTTTAACCAAGCGTATGATTCTGAGAGATGCAGATGAACGTGGTTTCATTCCCAGCTAGAGCTGGTGTTGCGTAATGTTGTCAGTATTTTAGTGGATTAATCTCTTGTTTCACTTGGTTTCAAGTGAGACACACGGACAGCACAACCCACGAGAGCACAAACCGGTCCAGACAAAAAGTTCAGTTTCCCAACACCAAAATACAGGTTCATTGGTCCCTGTGTAACCTACTGGCGCGCGGACATTAGTTGGCAGTGGAAATTTTACCAAGTCTGGTCGACTTCTCCGCAGCAAAGTCGAACCCTAGTTTTGCACTTTTGTTAGTAAAATTGGACCATTTATATGTACTAGTTGTTGTTTGTGAATAATTTGACGCGGACGGACAAAATGAAAGCTGGATTTAGCACCTAGGGTATTACTCGTATCATATGTCCATTGGGACAAAATGCGACCACTTAGCACTCACAAATCTTTCGAGAATAGTAAGCCACTAGTAATACAGTGCAGCTACTTTTGGAACCGACCTCTTGAGAGGTTAGTTAGAAATTTAAGGGACCATCAGATTTGATAGCATTTGGCAAGAATCATAGAATGCTTGCAAATTCCTCACTTTGCACGAACCTTGCAGGAAGTGGTCATAACCCCTGAGTTCTATAAAAATCGGAGAAGCCTCCAGAGTGCACTTAACTGCCTAATGATTGGGGGTAGATAAACAGACAAAACAATCGGTACAAACACAATGGATGGGAACGTAGTAAGTGGAATAAATTTTCAGAGATACTTTAGAGGCCAGTCATGGTGGACGTTTGCAAGTTCTGGAGAATTAATCTTTACCTTAAATCTACCTAGGTTGCTTCAAATTCAGTTTAAACGCTAGGGATGCAAGCTAGGGAAAGTGATTAAATAGTACCCTAAAAACTCCAAGTCTGGTGTTTTCAGCTCAGCAGGGGAGAAGAATCTGTTAGAAGCAGATGTTAGTGCGATATGCACTAGGAGTGGAACATTCCGGAGGCTTACCGTTTGACGAGGTTTGACGATTGCTGGCACTCAAGGTAGTTGATTATTTGTTTGTCCTCTGGGCAAAGGGCCTGGACCACGAGGTGACTCTTCAGACAGGGCGTGCAGAAGGTGTGGCCGCATTTTGTATCAAGCGGGTCTACCAGAGGTTGTCTGCAAATCTACAAACATCGATCGGAAGGAATTAAAGCTGCAAAAGGACACTGAGAGTTCAATCTGGCAAAAAAATGTTGAGTTCCCGAGGTTCGCGACAAGTGCTGCGGCACAATTAAGCACAGAACATGTTAAAAACCCGGATTCGGGAAGTGAATGTTAAAATGAGGCGTTGAGGCGGTACGTTCTATAGAGTACATGGACGAGTCTTTTTCACACAGATATACTACTATACTATCCCATTTTCCTATAGACTTTACAAATAAACAGGCTGGTAGATCAGTAGAGTTGTAGCAGCACCTAAGTTCAATAACACAGACTGTTACTAGTTAGATGCGCACAATTTTTCAACAAGACATTGATTTTGAGCAGCGGAAGTTGACACAATCAAGGGGACATCTCAGCCTCGAGTTATGGAGGGGGTAGAAGTTGAGGCGATTTCGCCAAAGCGAGTAGCTTTAAAATTGAGATAGCCGGCAACTTCTGAGGATCTTCGACGAGCTGATAAAATTTATATTTAAATGGACCATTTTACCGTAAATACAGGAATTGACATGTGAATAAGGCTGTGAAAGGCGGAAGTTCCAGTTCCGTTGATCATTTGTTGTATGCTCTGGGTATTATTAAAAGGCATCAATTTCCTCGAATCCTCAATGCAGGAGAGTGACTGGGAATTTTTAGTACCTTCTTGCCGAAAAAGTCACCTAAATTAAGCTCATGCTTTAGTAACGTAGATCATAATATTAAAAGTTGTGACTATACTTAATTTAAATTAAACGTGGCGAAAATAGTTGAATAGCAAACCTACTTCAATTATTACACTAAAACCTTACTTAGTAAAATGGAGGCAGTGCATTCAGAAAAGCAACATGAAAGGAGCAGAGGCAAGTGATTCGTCTGTTTAAATTCTAAGGGATAACAGCCGACTAAACATATAGCATAAAAATGGCAACGTAATAAATAAAGCTTTAGGTAGGGTAACTTCAATACGCTTTAGTAATACTGATTTACATAGCAAACGAACAGAAAATTTTTCAAACGTGCTGAGTCTATGAACAGATTGTGCCTTTTCATAGATTAGACAACACGAAAATGGAGGAATATGAAAAGCACGGGATTTGACTAAAAAACGGCTGTAATACAAGTGCCAACACGAAATTGAGAGATTTGAAATTCTCTACGTTACTGTTTGTTTTAACTACCACGACCAAAGCCGAAAACTCGACGTCATAAGTAGCCGAATTTCACTTGTCCAGCATATGATTGACATGAACTTAAGCAAATTGCGTGAAACAAGAATAAAATATTGGGCGTAGTAAAGACATTTAATACACAGATCCCAATTTTTTTTAACCAATAAGACCCTACTTAGAGCGCTTGATTTCAAAACCTAGTACAAGTTACAATAAGCATTGCTTTCTAGAAAATATAACAACCCCACGTAAATCAGTGAATTCACGTTCTTGAAATATGTACAAAGGACAAACCCATCTTTCATATTTTTACAATGTTCAAGTGTTTAGCATAGTTTGGGTTGTGTCTACCGTGGATTACATTAATTGAGCATCATTTCGCGTTCTTGTATAATTTTGCGCCAAACTCCAGCCAGGGTGAGGAGCGATGGAGAACGGGAGTACGCCAGCGTGTGTAGTATTATCGTTTGCCATAACGCTAACCAGCCTAATTCCACAGGTGGCCGGATTAGACAAATGTTATAGGCACGAGGAAAAGCGAAAAGCTGCCAATGCAAACCGAGTAGAATCCGTAATTAACTCCAAAAAATACTAGATACCATAGACAACGACTCTTGCGATTAGTAAACTTACGGGCCCAAATAAATGAGGTTAAATAAACAAACCACCACCACCATCATCACCACAATTAAACGCTAAAGAACCAACAATAACAACCATTGAAAAAATCTCATGAGGCCTCCCTTACCTACACAAACAAGAATGTGAATCTCATACAGCTGCGAAAAATCAAACTGACACAAAAAATAGTGGATAATGGGAGTCCTATGGGAAGAGGTTTACTGTGAAAGGAAGAAAAACCAGACAGCAGAATACGCGAACTTTCACAATATCATGGGTGCCAAAGCACCTCAGGTTATCTTAAATTTAAGGATTTAACACAACAACCCACGACATTATGTACTGGCTTTTAGAAACGTTTGTGGAGAAGGCAATACCAAAACCATACAAAACAAAATCGTGGGTCAAGTAACCTTGAATGAACAGATTGAAAACCCCAAATAACGTTTTACAAATACTAATTGTAATGTAAGTCCTGAAACCAAAATAATGCAGTAAAATTTTCTTTAATAATTTGGAATGGTGGCGACTTACAGCCAGTCGTCATAGAATAGAACCTCGGAGGAAAAAAATAACAAATCAACGAGTTTTGATATCTTATTTCAGCCTGACCCAAAACTCATGCCTAGTAGGAATTACCGAGCGTAGCCTAAGTGACTACGGAAAGTATTTGGATCTTTCAAATGTTCATGAAACCCGACCCATGATGTCGAAATCCCAAAGTAGAAAAAACGCACCAACATAGCTGTCGCAAATATCACACGAGCATCAACACAAAGACACGTTAAATTAAGCCCAGCGTATGCTAGCTAAAGCGATGGTGTGGTTTGACGGTAACCTGTACATAAGCTGCAACAAAAACTTCCTAGGTAGTTCGATTAATAATTAATTTGCTATTTTATGTGAACAGAATAATGTGGAGCATAAAATCCCTAAAATTGTTCTCATGCATTCAAAAAGAGTTGTGAATAGATGTGACCATTTTAACACTCAGATTGTCTGACCATATATGCTTATAGTGCCAAATTTTGACAAGATCAAATACACTCACCCTACAAAGTAGATCAGCGTCTACTGACTCACTATAGTCGTATACGTGGGCAGCATGCGGGTCATGAAGTTGCCCACAGGAATTACATAAAATTGCCTCGCGTACGCTCCCACTACCGCCGCTTCCACTGCTTAGCCGACTTATACCTCCAGGTGACACACCTGGTTGTGGCTGCTGTGAAACAGTCGCAACCGACGAAGGGGCAATTGATGGGATAGGATGGAAGGGAAAGACCTCCTTCGTATTGGAAGCAGAGGTAACACCTGACATAACCGCTTCACTGTCCACATTCGAAACAGTGGTTGATTGAGTAGAAGCGCTGGGAGTAGATACATCTGTTAGATAGGCTAACGGAGGTGGCGGCAGAACACACGGCAGTTGTGGACTAGGAAAAGGCGGAGGGCGTACAACAGGTTTAACGACAGGCGGTGGAGTATGAAAAGCCGAACTGGGAGATGACGGCACTGGGCGGAAAAGAGAAGGCGACCAAGGGCCACCTCCGATTGCAGGAGGTGGAGGAGGAGGAGAGGGAGGAGGAATAGGGGATCCAACACTACTTTCCTCTGCAGTGGGCGAGGTAGGAAGAGGTGGATCTTGGCCACCGCCATTTGGGGGAACTGGGGGTATTGTCCAGAGGGAGTTGTCGTCAGGGAATGGGGAGGTTTTTTTCTTGAAGCCAGCGGCGTGAAGAGAAGCAGGAGGACAGGGAATGGATATAGGAGGAGTTGGACGAACGGTTGCAGTAATGGGTGGTGCACGGATAGTAGGAGCCGCTGCAAGAGGAGTCGTGGATGTTGCGGTAGAAGGAGTGGGGAGAGCTACCGTGACGGTTTTTGCAGATGTGTTCATTGAAAACTAACACAAAATCAAGTCGAAAAGGAAAGGTAAATACCCGACTTATAAAATAATTAAAGGAACCAACACTTAATCTAAAGTTGGTTTATTACAGCAGGAAAATTGTCGAAACAAAAACGGATTGAAAGCGAAAATGCAAGCCAGTTAACAAAAAGAGGCACCACCGAAGTAGTAACGTAAAAAAATAGTTTATGCTACTAAAATTTTCCAAAAAAATTAACGGATAACTTAAAAATTGGTAAATGTCACTGGGTCAACACAAACAGAGAGGGATTAAAAATACAACATTAATCGCCAAATATATGGATGCACTTTGACGTAGTTACACTCAGATACGGCTTCAGTAGAGTTCGCATTGCTTTCATTCCACTGCCCTACCATTGAAATCAACAGCAGTGAATCGACATTTTCGTCACATTTGGAAAAAATATGGCGCATGAACATACACACGTCATCCACATTACTTACCACTACAGTTGCAAAAAAAACAACATTAGGTTCTTGATTTTGTCCTCATCAACGACAACTTGGCCTGCCAGTACATCAAAAGAAGGAATCATCTTACGATTTACCGTACAGATAATGGTGATAAAACGACGACATCATCCAAGTACATCATCGTCAATATACTAATAGCAAATTTACGGCTTTTGAAAACGTTCGTGTTTGTAAAGAACTTTTAAATCAAACTATCTAGAGTATAGTGCCAAGCGAATGCCATCATATCAGGTATTTTATATTAACAGTGATTCCAGTTTTATTTCCGCTAAATAACATTTCCAAAATAAAGGAAAGCCTGCTAATAAGACAATCGCATTAGCCTAATCAAGTGCTCTTCGGGAGTTTTTGTTAAGTGGTAAGTAGACAACTAAATCGATATCCTGATCATTTACGGATATTTTAGGCACCTAACCAAAGTGCATTTACGAATGTTTATGATTTTTCCCTTCGCTGCCTATGTTCTATTATTTAATTTTACAATTCTAATTGCTAGGGTTTTAGTTTCTTTTTTATGCTGATTTACAAGAAATTAGTGCAGCATGGTAAAACATTGCCGTCACCATAAAAGCTAAAGACATGTGTTGTGATCCTCTTTGCCTTACGTAAATTATCTCTGCCATTAAAATATGCAAAGCAGTGCCAATTTTTTAAAGTTGACCGTAGGTCGTATGAAACCTTCTCACTACCTACCTTAGTGCACGTACTGCCTCTGATTATTTTTTACTTTTCTGAATATTAAGTCATCTATAATTTTACCAGTTGGGCCAACCTTAATAGTTTAGCGACTTCATTAGTCGTAAGCCTTTATAATTTATCACATGAACGACCTAAATTTGCTTATACATTTGGACAAAATATATCTCTTCATCAAATTTATTTCATTTAAAATCATTTTCCAGGGCTGCAACATTGAACACGATATTAATTGTGTTTACAATAAGGATTAATCAATCAACTGTAATATGAAATGACAATAAATTGCATTGCCTAAGTGAATATCGTTTTCTATTATATAAGTAAAACGATTCGTAGTTACGGAATTGCATTATTCTATGCCACTTGATAAATCTTCAAAGACTGTAGACCGTTAACGGTTCGTTTCAAATTTCTTCCTATTTGAACAATATATTTTTTTTAATTTTCACAAAAACGATCAACCAACTGTGCGCTTTAATGTTAAAAATTAATTCTGTCTTTGTCTTTAGATCTTATTCGTTGACGTTTAAGCGTGATGATTTTTGCTATCCATTTTATGAAACCTTTGATGATGTGGCTTCTCACCTATCCATGTTTTTAGTTGAGGTCTGATCTTAAACACAGAATACTTAAACTCTCAGAAATAGGTTATTTGTTGGGCTTAAAGTAGTCCAACATGTCTCTGCCTATGTGGGTCATTTCTGTGGAATATATGCGTTCTAGTATATAGATGATTGGTAAAACAAAAGAGGTTTTTTTACAAATCATAAGCTAGAACCAGACGTCTTGCGCCGTCAATCCGAGTCCCCCACGCTGACTTCGCCACTCACGCGTTTCTATCTCTGGTTGGCTGTATGCCATTCTATCGCAGACTGGCAGAGGATTGGCTGAGGCCAGAGTTCCTATATATCTGCATCCTCAGACGTCGCCCCTGTAGATTTCCCGAGCCGTTAAAGGAATAAGATTGGTACAACAGAACAGGCTTTATTGACCAATCACGAGCCATAGCCACACGTCAGGCGCCTCCCTTCCGAGTCCGCCACGCTGGCCACGCCGCTCATTATATACTGCTCCTCAGTCGTGTCCTTCTCTGGTTGGCTGCTTATCTTCCTTGCATGCCATTAGAACACAGACAGACACAGGATTGGCGGAGGCCAGGTGGTCCAACATGTCTGCGCCCTAATCCGACGCCACACTGCTTCCACCTTAGGAGTGAAGCTGTGCTCAGCTTCTGGCTTGGTTCACTTCACTGTTGTTGATATCCAGTGTTGATAAAAATATCCGGCTCGACACTTCCCGCACCCCAAATCTGGCTGGTTAGTGGCTCTAGCGAAAAGTTGACGAGGGACTTTGCTCTTGTAGACTTGCAGGAAAGACTCATCATCCATTGAAGGTCCTTCGCAGATGCAGTCCAGCTGGCTTTCACTGTCCAAGTCGTCGTCGCTAAGTTGCCAATGCCTTTTCCGATGCAGTAGTCCTAATCCCGAGCAATGTCTATGGATCCACTTTGTTGGACATCGGACGAACGCCATGGCAAATTCAGCTGGCATTTAAGGGCCTTTGCCTGTGTTGACCATAGAAGAGAAATGGCTGGGGTTTGATTAGCGTTATTCGAATCCCACCGCTGCCACCAGTGTAGAATACCCGAGCCCTAATAGGAAAAAGACCGGTACAACAGAACAGGCTTTATTGACCAATCACAAGCCATAGCCACGCGTCAGGCGCCTTCCATCCGAGTCCACCACGCTGGCCACGCCGCTCATTATATACTGCATCTCATCCATGTCCTTCTCTGGTTGGCTGTCTTCCTTTCCCGCATTGCATTGGATCGCAGAGAGACACGGGATTGGCTGAGGCCAGGTGGTCCAACATGTCTGCGCCACAATCCGACGCCACACCACAACACCACAAACTTTGAAGGTTTTATTGGATTATTACCTTATTTTTGAGTTGTGTAGTTGGTACATCGGAAAAATTTATATTTTGGTTGTGCTTCTGGGTCGTAGGCATTTAATTTAAGGAATGTGGGTGATTTTAAAGTCGTCTGACCCTGGTGTGTATTTCTCTTATTTAATTTACGTAATTAGGTTATAAACAGGTGTTATTGACTAACCGCGTGTATGTCGTTGGTCGCGTTAATGCAGATGTACTTTTGACGGCCCAGTCTATAAGCCGTCACCATGCGAATCTGGAAATTTGTTATCCCGATGAAGCCGTCGACAGCCGATGTCGCACCACTCCAGCTCTCACCATTACTGACTTTTCGAGATTTGGAACCTTTGTAAATGGGAATCGCATTACTAGTAACGTTGCAACCACTGTATCATCGGGCTCTGAAATTACATTTGGAGTGTTGCCTGGTGTCAGAATAACGTAGGGTGCATTTTGTACTTTGTCATGTTTTTAAGTGCAATGTTTATTCCCTTGAATGTGCTCTTGTCGTCTGTTCCTCCGCATATGAAATCTGAGATTAGACGTAACGTCCAAAGCTTGGGTGGTAAGGTTTTTGGTGATTGGATGGAGGCGTGCAACTTGCTTGTAATGCCCAAGTTAGTCGTAACGCACAAAGTATGTTTGTCATAAGATTTTCTCATTACTAGGTTCTCTGTGCTTTGCTATGCGGGTTAGATATTGTGACTCCAAAATACCTCGTTGCTTTATGCAATGCCTGCCATACCGGTGTATTTCGTGAACCCATTCGGTCAGAGTAAGAAAGACCTTGCTGAATATTCTTATTCAGATATTTTCCTCCGATCGAAGAAAAGGGGTTTACTGATGTAGATGCTCCAAAGTTCTTCGCGAACCCTGATAGACGTTTTGTGTTCACCAACAAGACTTTTATCTTTCTTACTGAGTCAAAGGTATGTTTGTTTGGATTTTGTCGTATTATAGTCAAATGAAAATTTATTGTATTTTTCTAATTGCAGTTCAATCGTTACAGTCTTCTCCTGAGTTTGACAAATGCACAGACCAAATGCATTGCCAACACAGCGCCTTTATCTCGACGAGAATTATCGGATCTTTTCAAGTCTGTATCTGATCCGTGTTTGCTTTATGAGGCAAAGACTTCAACACCTAGTCAACAATTGGCTGAGTTAGTTCTGAAGGAAGAGCTTGATAGACGCCCCATATTTGATCAGGAAATCACGTTGGCTATTATCGAGAGCTCGTGTGAGATTTATTGTAATGCCACGCGGCGGTGTCCCTCATCAAATGACGGAACATTTTCAAGTCTTCCCATCAGCATTGCGCCTTCGGACAGGGCCGCATCATTTAGCGTCACCAACAGACGTTGCTCTCTTTTGAAGCGTCCTAGGTAAGTCCCAACATTTTGCCAACCCTACATTCATCGTCGTGTCCGCTTATGTCTTAGTCTGAGCAGCCAATAAATTATTTTAAACGGCAAATTTATGTAACTCTAATGAACTCTAGGTAGATTCGCCTTAAATTAGCCTGACTAGCCGGCAAAGAGTAGTCAACATATAACGGTTATCGGTACGTTTTATTTTTGGGATTGAATGTCTTCGCTGTGGGTCTTGCCTGTGGTCATCAGTGTGCCGTCACAAGACATTAGATAAAAAACCAGCGTTTCCTGGTCCCCGTTCGGTTCGAGTTTGTAAACCAAATTCGTTTCCTAACTGCATATTCTACTAAACAAAAATAAGTACGATAGTCTATAATGTACTTTAGAGTTCATAATGTTTACGACGGTGAGTTAATTCAATAACGGTTTCTGTTTCAGCACACAGACTTCAGAAGTAGACAGAGTCTAATTTTGGGTTCCTGTAATTTTAACTGGCGAAAAAATCTTTATTCCTAGCCTTTGTGTAAAACACATTTGTCGTATTTCAATGCGACTCCATACAATGCAAAAATACGTGGACTTGAATCATTCCCAATAACTCCTGTCGCCAATGACTGTTGACTTCAAGTACTTACTA
>UXSR01000612.1:0-24198 GCA_900604375.1 Mesocestoides corti
GTGATGCGTTAAATCGGCTGGAGATATCCAACTTCTGCAACTGACTGCAACGACCTGAAGATCTTTATGGGAGCTGAAGGTTGTGATACAAGCGAGGTGCCTGTGATTTGAGCAATTTTGATGCCATGGGAGACAATGGACTAGGGGTAGGCTTTAGTAATTTATTGGGGGTAAAAATGAGTTTTAGCCCAACATTGTCAGTTAAAAACGAACAGCAAATGGACGCCTCCTCGGAACATCGGAACCGTGAACGAACGATTAAGGTTCAAATGATGGTGGACGCTAAAACTTCGTCGACCAGCATTAGGCGTGTCTTCAACACCCAGACGTGGTCGGTTCTCGTGTGAGCTACGTGTGAACGGGTAAATCTCTACTGTGACTCCTGGTTCTTGACCAAACACTGCATCTGGGTTACTGCCACCTGGATCTTGAGTCATCAATCAAAGACGTTCACCACGGTTGTAGGTAATAAGGCTACGTAACCGGTTTAGTACGAACCTGTGATGCTTCTACATCTGTACCATTGGCTCAGTCGCAATCTTTAGAGTTATTGTCCAAGGCCATTGTGAAGTACTACTACACACGTGAAGATGGAACTGAACCACTGTCGTGAATCGTGTTTATTCACACCCCTTAATCCGGTCGCTCCGCCTCCGACACTGGGTTACCCTTTTCGCAGCATGTCGCCAGCCGCGCGGATCCTCAACTCCCCCCTAATTCGCACGGACATCTATCTTGGATTATCCTCGCACACAGGTCTCGATGTTAGCGCATGTATGACTCACACATCTGAGGTATAAATACACACGCACAAACCCCACATACGACACAACGACACCAACGTGGTTGAGCTCTGAAGCAAACGGTTGTGTCCGTCCTCTCCGGTCTTTTTCTTCATCGCGGGCATCAGGGAAGTGTAATCGGGCCAGGGTTAATTCTGTGGCCCCGGCGCGGTTCAAGACCACATTCCGGGGCTTACAACACCTCTATGCACCGATTTCGACCCAACCAATACAGGTTTTCGAGGATGGTGGGAGTCCGAGGAGGGTTCGCGAGAGGGTGAACGACCCGTGAGGTACCCCCCTTACCTCCCCCCCCTGGCGGTCCAAAAGATGCCACCGTGGGGTTCCACACAACCCAACTACGAACCTTGCGTCGGGCGATGGAGAAGGGTGTGGCGCACTGGGTGCAGGCGTGCACCTCCCCGTCGTGCTTCCATTGGGCAGTCTGGAGGTGGCGCAGCTGCTCAGTGACGCGGTCGGCGCGCAGCTGCGCCGACTGCACCTGCGCCGCCATCTCCGCCAGACCCGCCTCCTGCTCGCTGCACCGCGTCTGCAACTCCGCTATTATCGCGTCGCGTTCACGCAGAGTCTAAAAAGGAGGGGGAAATTGGGTAATCAGACGACAGTGTTACCCGTCCCTTACCGCCCTGTATCTTGTTTTATTGGTCTGGCGCGGCAGTTTTGTGAGCAAATCGAAATTCGTTCACAGCGACGTATTTCACCCCAATAAACACCTTCACCAACATCTCGCGTTATTGGATGCTTATCACTTTTGTAAAAGTAGTCAGAGCACGACATAGGGTAATCTCAATTGCAGTTGTCGAGTGGTGACCTTGTCGTCGTAACCAATCAAAACGAATTGAGTTAGAAGTAACCTGTGTGTTCACAAGGCGCCGATTTCGATGATTTAACCACTCGCTGCCTGATTGGCTGAAGCTAATATTGATTTGACAGTCCAGCTCTGGTTAAAAATTTGCAGTGGTGTGACAAACGATTCTACTAATGCTTGTAGAAACATCTGGACTGAAGGATCACTACAACGAAGTTAGCTAACACCTGGTTGGCGGGTCAGGCTTGCGATTGGACACTAGGAGAACCAATCACCGCGTAACGGAAGTTGGTGAGAACACACAAGCGTTTTCATTCACATACCAGGCATTAGATGTTATCGTGGTGCGGGTGTGCGGGTGTGCGTGTGTGTTCAGGGGGACCAGTGACAGATAGTTGGGGGGCCACACAGGAGCCAATCATTTTCACACAAACCAAGAGTTAGGTAACACCTGGTTGGTGGATCAGGAGAACCAATCACCGCACGCCAATGCTGGCTGCGCTACGAAAGTTGGTGAGAACATACAAGCATTTTCATTCACGTACCCGGAATTAGGTGTTATCGTGGTGTGTGTGTGTGTGTGTGTGGTGAATGGTGAGGAACGGACGCAGCCATGAGTATTCAGGGGGACCAATGACAGATAATTGGGGAGGGGCCACACAGGAGCCAATCATTTTCACACAAACCCAATTGAATATGATCGGAGTATTAACGGTTGGTGTTGGATTTTATGAAGACCTTCGACCGTCTACAGAAGTGTCTCGCTAAAATTCTTCGGATTTGCTCATTTTAGAAGTGGAGGAACTACATAATAGCTCGAGTTCAAGCGAGATTAACCACAACACAATTCCACGAAAAAAATTAGTACTTACTAAGCAATTATGCACCCTCACCGACTCACAACATTCTACAAGCGTTTCAAATCCTATTTTGTGGTCTTTGCGGGATTTCTCTTCACACAAAGTCGTGAGGTAGTTCTTGGCCAACCACATGATGTCCATTTTTGCGAAACCCAAACTAGTGTCCACAGAGGAAGAGGGCCAAGGCCATTGTAACTGCTAGAGTTCTTGAATGCCTACAGAGCGACGCGTGGTCCAGCGTTGTCATGGTGACGCATGGTGCTCACAGCACTTCACCGCAAATACCGTTCTGGGACGTCGAAGAAGTTCGCCAATTAGGTATTCCTCTGAAAACTGCCTCCCCACCTCCCAGCATCACCACCACCACCACTTTACTCATAACAACAACCCCGTTGGCTACAACATGCTGGCATTTGTTGTGGATCTAGCTCTTCCACGGACAATTCACTATGCACACTAAAAGCAGACAGTAGACTTTCGATAGACTCGAATTTCCCCATTTTTATGTGATCTACACGCACGCTTTTGACCTCAACGTGGGTGCTTAAACGCGGGAAACGAATTTAACCAGAATACCTGGCTTTTCCTGTCCAAGTTCTCCTGCAGCGCTGCCACACTGGCGTAGTCGGTGCAGACCTCGTCAAGCTGTGCCTGCAGGTTCTGCGTGAACTCCTGGTTGGCTTGGAGGTCGGTCTGCAGTTGGACACACAGACGGTCAGCTCGATTGGCCCTGTCGATGGCCTCGCGTAGGGCCTGTTCCATGGCGCACTTCGACTCCTTCAGCTCGGTGAACCTCTCGTCCATTGTGCCGATGACGGTGGACATGCCTTCAATCTTTTCTTGAAGATCAGTGGTGAGTTTGTGGCTTGCTTCGAGCTCGCCAGTGACGTTCTACAGGAGATGGGCAGACATAAAGTACGTCCTACTGAATTAAAAAAAAGTAACACGTATACACATACGCTGAGTTTGAGGGAGAACTCCCTGTTCAAGGCCACGAGGTCGGCATTTTGACGTCGTTGTTCCGCCAGAAAACCCTCATTGTCACTATGCGTCACCTGCAGGAGCGCAAGTTTAGCCTCCAGGTCGGCCCTGGCTTCGGATTCTTTGACAAGAGCTTCCTCAGCCTCCTAGGAAGGGTTTGAGCCTGTCACCGGCAGAAAAAAGCACTTACCAACCGCCGTTTGTTCTCCTCGGCAAGTCGCTTTTCCAGCTCCGAGTTCTGGTTGTCGAGAGACAGGTTGGAGTGCTTAAAGGTCTCCCGAACCAGCTCCAGGTCGTTCTGAACCTCCTAGTGCACAAAAAATGCTCATTTTACAAGTCAGCATCGCAGTTACCGCAACCACACCCGAGCTCAACACGTAGTTACCAAACCTACAACTACGCAGTTGATAAAGGACACAGAAATTAAGTTTACAGCACCAAATGTGAGAACTAAAATGGTTTCGCACGTACCCTTGACTGTTTGACGAGCAGATTCGACAGACGGCTGTTGCGATTCTCCAATTCTGACACCTTGGCTGCGTAGTCGGCGTTAGAGCTCTCCAGTGCTGCCTTCTGATTGGTCACATCGGCTAGGTCTGCAGTCAGTTTTTCCACGCGTGATCTAGGCAAGCGAGACTGGGAGTCAAGGTGACGACCTTACTGGGTGGTTGACAGCGTTTCCTCCAGATACGTTTTCTGCTCAATCACTGCCGACAGACGCGCTTCTAGCTCCGTTCTAAATGACACGAGTAAATGAATGAATGAATGAATGTTCGAGAAAACATTAGAGAACTCAATGAAGCAGAATGTGTTCCGTGGTTCTAATCTGTTGCTGTAAACATGACTTACAATACCACAAAAAGCAATGTCTCCTACATAGCAAAGACGGTTTAGTTATTGTGAAATCTTTCCAAAAAATCAAAATAAAGTCATTTTATCGAAATTTAACACAACATTATTAGGTGGTTTAGGCTCAACTGATTTTTTTCCACTCTTAATGCACAAGTGAATATCACAGACGCCAATGCAACCTACTGGGATGGAGGTTCACAAGGCGAGGAGGCGTCCACAAGCGGTCTAATGCACGGTCGGTAATCAATAACGTCCAACTACACGGGCATATTGTGGGAAAACGACGCTTACGGGCCTGTCGAGTGAAGCCAAGTTGTCTTTGAGTACAAAGCAGAAATCAATGACACTCAGACCACAAAGGAGGTGTGCGAAATTGACGCCTTCGTCTGAAGTAAGGAGAGAGCCACTTTTGTAGACGTCTGAGATGCTCAAGTGCTTTGAGGGCTTGGTTGGTGAGTCGTCAATGGTGAAGTTGAAGTAGTAAGAGGGAATGTTCTTGGCGTCTTTCTGTTCAACCAGGCTCCGTACAAACACACCTAATTGCTTAAACAAGGAATGAGCAATTGAATAAGACTAGGCATACATTGCTCATGAGTGCGTGTCGTATCCAGAGACGGGTTCGTCCAAGGCCGGTTTTAATGTCGTCAAAGAGACACACGCTGTCAACTAAACTCCGACAACCAATATTAGCGTGAGAGATTATGGGCCAGGGGTTAGGCAATGGAATGGAGGTAACAGGCTTCGAAGACCTTGCGGCAGCAGGAGCTAGTCCATGACAGATTCCGCATTCGATTATGCACAGCAGACGAGAAGTAATTGTGGAAAGATTTGTTGAATTCTCACATTCGACATCATAATTAACCACCGCCAATTGGTGAGTCGAAACGTAGTCGAGAAGTTCTCGAACTACAAAACGTGCAGCCACAAGAATGTTTCCACGCTCAATTTCCATTCAGTATGATTAATATTTTGGTCACAACTTCATTATGATGGAGACTATTTGTACCAGCACTAAAAAACGACAAAATTAAGACACCATACAAAATGGAAAAGGATGATAGACTGGCATTAAGTATTACTTTGACTTATTTTCAAATAACTAAACAAGTACTAACGATGGGCAAATGTGAATCTCGTCAAAATTGCGTAACGCACCAGAGAAGTGAAAACGCAGGTTAAAGTGGTACCCGGGAAATAGCCAGTGACAACAACGTCGACCCACGGCATTAACAACATTACTTCTAAAATGACAATGGAGCAAATTGCATAGATTAAGTGTACAATGCACTATCATGTAAATAAATTGAACAAGTGTTATCAAGGATTTTTGTTGAATACTCAATTTTTAATATTTCCTTAGGTACAGATGACGCGTAAGTGATTAGGAAAAAGTGTTTTCACGAGGACTAATAACAAAAATGCCTCATATAATAATAAATAAAAATGTTTCGAAAATTTTAGTACTTATTACAAAATCATATATAAATGGTTACACTATAAGATGTCGAAACGGATGGCGTAGGTCAATTAACATTCCATGCTTAGAGGACATACTGGGCAGACAAAAATTTTGCTAGTTCCAGGAGCCATAAGACTTATATTTTGACCTCATACACTTACAACAAAATGTATTTTCTACATCAGTCAAGGTTCATGCTAAAATAACTTATTAGATCAATCACTGTTAGCGATGAGTACCCAGAATTATTTCTCAGGCTTACTTTATTGTTAGATCATGTCATGAAATTTTTAATTTTGGGCAGAAATTCTGCAGAAACATTAACCCACAAAAAACTGCTTTTGGCACTGGATTTCGTGAAAGCTAATTTTGGATAACTTTATGTATTGATCATTATAAATTCATTCACTGTGTGCCTTTTTTAGGCAGTGGGCGTCCTTTTGAATTACGGTGTTTTACGCCAGAAGCAGGAATTTTGTGGTAACCTATACAGGCACAAACATTTTGAACTATGTTGAGTCCAACCAATCCTCTTTAAATGATCTGTGAATAAGATATTCAGTCTATCTAAGCCAAGAAGGGATAAATACGAGAATACAGTGATCACCGCAGCCAACGTATCGGACTCGAATGCTCTACACCAGACGCACGATGCTGCCGTGTTATTGATAGTAAATCTTCTATGTTGGGCCAGTTTCCTTCATACTAGGGCATAGGTATTCTAAAGTACTTTATGCTATCACATACATTGTTCTTAAATTGCAGAAATCAGCACTACAGATTTTATACCAAAACATTGTCTTCAAAAGCAGCGAATCACCTTTGAAATTTCACGATTTCAGTGTGTTCTTGACGAATAGTTTAATCGCCTACACCCCAATACCAGATTGTCGGTCTTCTGTGACTACAGATCTTTTGCAAATACCTGAAACGTTCTGAGGAGATGCTGAAGTTATCGTTTGCATTTCCGCCCGATTTGTTGGGACAAAGCAATATTTCTAGCAGAAATGGCTGATAAGGATGGTGCAATATTTGTCATTTTAGTGACTTTTTGTTTTACTGTACTGACTTCCTTTGGAACACTGTTCAGTTCGCCCCTCAGCAATAACACGTCCTAGTGTCCGGAATCTTCTCTTTTGTTCTTATTTTCCAGTGTGTCTGTTTGCTAGGGTCTAAGCCGCTGCTATTTTGTACAAGAGATGTATCAAGAATCTATTTATAAGAATGAAAAAATCACTTTTATAGGACTTGTCATTTAGAAACTGAATTGTCATTGTAGTATCAAAAGTCTAGTTAAAATGGCAATGACAGCCAATTTTATACCAAGTACGATGAACCACGTCACGAAAAGGACACCTCAGGTTTTTTTATCATCTAATGAAACTAGAAGCAACACCTCTTTTGGTAGTTTAATTTGCTCATAAATACTAGTATATAAACTAAAAGCACTATCTTTAGTGCGATTTGTTCCATGTAGACTGAATGACAGGCCTATGGTCGCCCACCGCATTGCCAAGTCATCGTTCTACAAAGGTGAAGATCTTGTTTCACTCGCAGTATTGCCTGCTTGTAACGATCTGTCTACCCGCTAACCCTATTGGCTAGAATCTACGCAGATGTTTCCAAAGTCAATGTGGGGCACAGGAGCCTTGGTTTGATTTCTTGCATACTCCTCTGTGGAACACCCGAGCCTTTATATGAAGAAAACTGGAACAACAGAAGAGATTTCATTGACTAATCACAAGCCATTAAAGGTAATTCAGGTGCCGTCCAACTAAATCCACCAGGCTGACCACGCATCCCATTATATACTGCTTCTCATCCGTATTTTTCTCTGGTTGGCTGTAGATCTTCCTCACGGATCCTTAAAAGACATAAAGACGGAGGATTGGCTGAGGTCGGCGTATTTCAATATGTCTTCTTCCTCGTATTTCACTCTGTAGAATACCCTAGCCCTAACACGAAGAAGACTGGTACAACAGATCAGGCTTTATTGACCAATCACAAGCCAGAACCACACGTCAGGCGCCTTCCATCCGAGTCCGCCACGCTGGCTGCTTATCTTCCTCGCATGCCACTGGATCGTAGGGAGACAAAGGATTGGCTAAGGCCAGCCTAGTTCTGTATGTCTGCGCCGTTTTACGTCGCTACAACTCCTCTTTTCACTAAACATGTTTGATACCTTGGTAGTCTGGATGTTGGCGCACTACCTTTAACAACTCACTACACTCACTGGCAATCCAAGCAGCAAATATCTACCTCCTTCGAATATTGTTGGCTACCCATTCCAGTCATTCTCGTTCTGCAGTCTTGATCTACTTTTTTTGTTTAAATCAACAAGCAGATAAATCACCATCTAGATTGTGTGGTTTTTAAAATGTGGTGTTAAAATCAGTCCGATTTTCAATTTTTTTGGACACACTTTTTTACAAACTCACACTATAACAATGTCGGGCTTTATTGTAGGCGAATCTTGCTTGTTTCCCAATTTTCAGTGAGTACGCAAAACTTTGCTTCCTAATTACGAAATTAATGAGCCTATGTTTGATTCTAGCACTACCCGTTAAGGAAATATTCATGCTATCATATTATTCTGATAGTCAATTCACATGTCCATTATTTAAACATGTGTTTACAACTCACCCGCCCACAAGATGCTGTTAATGCTAATCCCTGAGTAGTCGCTTTCCCTGTTCTCGTGAACCATGGTTGATTATCTTTTTAAACAACACTCCACATGTAATTCGACAATGTTTGTAACGTAAATTTGCATAAACTCTTCAGCTTTATTGTGGCATAATGCCAATTAATTTTGCGGCATTTGGTACGAGGGCCAGACTGCAGTGATACCAACTTTCTTGATTTGTGCGTTGTTATTGTGCACGTGTGTGAATGGAGGAAAATCAGAGCAACGGGAACTCCTTCTTAACCGTCAATGACATAACTCAATTACCGTCTAGCCGACACCACTTCACCGAACACGCTGCTCCCATTGGTCGTTAATTAATGCAACGATTTCACTGACAACAGCTGACCAATAGGAACCCAGGTGTGCAAAGTACCTGAGTATTTCTTCAAAATCACACAGTTTTGCATCCACCCGGTCGACTTAACACCACAATGCGAGTTTCAACACTCCTCCTTTTCTGTCTCCTCCTAGTACTTCTTGCTGTTTCAACGTACGGACGCCATTCACACCATGAACACAGTCCCTATCAAGTAAGGAGATACCATAAAAGGCACCACGCTTCGTCTCTCGAACGAAAACTTGCGCTTCGTCGCAGGGCACTCAAAAGAAGAGCGACCCACGACTTCCACAAGGCCTACTTGGAGACGCTGGGCGGAGGCAAGGTGGACAACGAGAAGGCAAAGGAGTTAGCGAGGCGCAGGCAAAAGGGCAAGCCTAGATACAACTAAGTCCGGCTGGTACACGGTGTGGTTATTTGTTACACTCAACATCACATACTTCTTTATGTACTGACACCATGTGATTTTGTCATAAAGCTTCTTTTTTCCGCACGGACGTTGTTTGTATTTTAGATATGGACAAGTGGTTTCAAGCAGGCGTTAGTTGTGGTGGTAGGCGTATTAGTTACAAATTAAATTTAAAAAATGTAATATAATCTGCCACCAGTTCAGTTAAAGTACAATAAGGGTGAAGGATATGGCGTCAAGATCAGCGATGTTGGGAGGGGATGTGGCGCAATGATGGGGTTGCTGATAGACTTCTATACTTCTGAAAGCAGACACTATTGGATTTTATCGACCACAAATGTAAGGCAGTGTATTTAAACAACAATCGTTGCCATTAAGTTGAAACTAGGCGGTGTAAGTATATCCTGAATAAAAACCGTTAATGAGAAGCATAAGGAAGTCTTCATGCAACACTTATTGGATAGCTCAACTCCTGTGTGTATACAAGGTCGTGAATACTTAAAATTTGTGCCCTCACACAACCGTTGAGAACACGGAGACAGGTAGGTCGGAGTAGCGATGGTCCCTATCATGGTTTCTATCGGAATTCGAAAAGGTTTTGTTTAAAACCAATAAATTATTTTGGTTTCTTGTCAAATGCGCAACCAGGCACTCAGTAAACCTCCAGGGAAACCCACGCCGCTGTCAACTTGTCAAACAACAAATTCTTTTATGGTCGGATGATGCTTCGTCTTCATTTCGACGGGTTTCTGCTGGAAAACACAAGGCGCCGTGGTTGTGACAAGTTAGTTTATCCAAAATTTGCCGCTGACACGACCTTGAAAGCTTTGAAACGGATAAGTAGTGGGGTTGGCAACGACGAAATTTTGACTTTCATAGATACACAAGGTTGTGTTTGTGTTTTTTATGTGTATTTGAATATATTTGACAGATGTCATTTTGCGTTAGACCTAGAAGTACATTAGTTGCAATTTTATTCACACTTGTTGTTTGTAGGTCATTTTTTACTCGGAATAACTACTACTGAAGAGTTTTCTGAAAGCATTTGTCAATACTTGTGTAAAAACGTCGTTACTGACGTGTTTACTTTAAATTCAACCCGCGTTATTCTAGTAATGTCACCGAATTTGACGAAAGTCGTGCGCCAAAGAATATCGATTTTGCGTGGATTCAGAATCGATGCGTGGGATTCGTGTTGCACACGCTGCCGGAATTGGCAAGCTGAAAGAGACTCTCACTCCATCTAACCCAGAGAAGACTCTGGCGGCGTCATGGGGAATTTGATTAGGTCGACACTTTTAAATACTTTGTTTCAACATCAAGCAAGCATACACATCGCGTCGTCTGTAATTCTTCCTAATTTGACAAAACGAAAGCTAGGAATATTATTTGCGTCAAAGCCGTTTAAGTAATCTTCACAGCTAACATATTGATTAGTTAGACATCCGAAAATGCGTGATATTTTCTACACCATGTTGTGAGTTTAAGGTCTGGCACTAATGTCTATTTTATACCGCAAAATCGTAAATTCAGATATGTAGGCTTGAGGCTGTTTGCTTCATGTGCAAACAATTAAAGTGATCTGGTGTCAGGAATAAATTCATGTGAATCACCCAACAACTAGGCAGAATTGCATAATTGGCTTAGTTCGTTTTGTAAAGAACTTCAGCGTGCCTATCAAGTGAAGTTTTCGCGGCTTTTCTCTGAATTGCCTGTCACTTAAACCAAATAAACAACTTCAAAAAAGGTATTCCGGAATCCAACTGATAAAAACCTAAAAAAAACATAATCTCGCCACACAACTTGAATTATCTTTTTTTTCAATTTATTTGCATTTAAACATGCAAAATTAAGTACTTATTAAGACGTGCTTCTTGTTGTGTACAAGTGAACCGTTTCAGGCTTGGGAAAGTGTGTATCCAATCAGATCCCTGCCCACCTCTGATTGGCTCTGTCCATTCGACAAATCAGCGAACAGGCAACCTAGCCCAGACTGATACTGCCGACTCAATAATCAGCGTTCACACGCACTTTGTTGAAAATGTGCACAAAGACTGTGCACAGGAAAAGGTCGATGATATGGTCGATATCTGGTACATTTCCCAGGACTCGTTCGTGGTTTTCAGGGATTCTATCTGCCATAACTGACTCCTAAATTGCAGTCTTTTCTAGTCAATCATTTCCCCCTAAATTAGCACACGGAAAATGCAACCTTCAACACAAAACCGGCTTCGTTGTTGTACTTTTGGCATTTGTGATGATATCACACAAAAAGTATCAATGTTTTATGACACCGTAACGAATTAGCAGATTAGTAACCGATATTCCTCAAATACAACATGTTTTAACTCAGTTCATACATATTACCAGCGCTAACTGCATAAACCCACAATGGTACCATCCCTACTTTCATTTTAAATTTAAAACTACAAGATTAGCAGCTAAAGGCAACTGTGACACATCGACAATCACAATGTTACTCCTTGATGGCATTTTTGTTGTGGATTGGAATCGTAAAATATCGATCGAAAAATTATGAGCCCATATCCTGCCTTGTTAGGAGCCTAGTGGTTCATCTCACGATTATCAAGTTTATGTAACTTCATTCACATTTTTAATTGTGGGTCATGAACCAATAGTTACAATTTTTAAATAAACTAAGTGATTAAAATTTCCGGAAAACGCAATCTCGTTGATGTCCTATTGTGGTACTGAATGCTGATTTTGCATTGGTCAGTTTGGGTGAGGGCGCACGTTCATTGGTCATCCCTCCTCACTTCGCACTGATTGGTCCAAGGTTTAGAGTTCATGTTCACGAATTAACCCAAATCTTCGACATATCCTTTCGAAGTAACTTCATCAGCAACTAATTCTTAAGGCTGTGAAGAAAGTAACACAATAAAAAACTCCATACTGGAAACATGAAGAGTCCCAGGTAGTGTTTAGTATATTTGGATAAGAGGTCATTTGAATAATGATCCCACTGTGAAATTCACCAGCATGAGTAGTGTCGGTCGACAATTAAGCACTCAAGGCTGTTGTATGATTGGTGGGCGCATTCTTTGCTGCTGAATTGCAACTCATTCTTCAATGGCGGTGGCATATCAGGTGCTTAAGCCAGACTTACACCATATTGTGTGCACATGATGGATGCGTAGGCTTTGATACACGGCGAAAGTGGAAGTTTGAATTTCTAATGAAAAATTGCGCAACTAATTATGGTAATATGTTTTCACTTCGCATTCAATTATGTCATTTTAATTCAACTAAAAATAGCAATGACAGGTGTAAATTTAGCTCACATATTTACTAGCAAATATACAAAATTTAACATTCATCAGGGATTTATACAATGGCCAGTTGAGGTGATGTCTCGTGCTAAAAGCAGCATTCTCATTGGTCATCCTTCCTCGCTCCGCATTGATTGGTTCATGAGTAGGGGTTCGCTTTCAGCCTTCAACTTATCGCCTGTGTTGCTTTTTTAGTTGGCGTCTTGTTTAGGTTGCAGCAAATCTGAAATTCAAGGTCTTTGGACAAATGAGGTCTAGAGCTACTGACTATGATGCCAGCCTAGTAGTAGGTTCTTAGCCAACGATTCTACCACAGGTAGATGCGGGATGCATAATACGAAATGACTGCAATTGAGTTTTTCTAAAAAAAAGAACTTGTAATGTCAAAAGTCATCTTTATATACCTGTTTAAGTATTATCGAGCGACGATCAAGCGCTCAAGGCTCCCATGTGATTGGTTGGCTCATTACTTGAGACACGAAAACAAATGTCTGACTTTCCAATGTAAGATTGCGCAACTAATTGCATAAAAGCGATTTTAATGGGCATTACAACTTATTTTAACCGCGAATTTGCGTGTATTTCTGCATGAAAAGGTTTCTCAGGCAACAGCACAGCTGAGCCTCGAAATTAGATGAACATGACCGCTTAGACCGGCACCATTGTAAATAGTTCCAGGCTAAGCTGACGCCTCATTTTTCCAGTGACCTTGAATTTCAGATTTGCTGCAGCCTAAACAAGATGCCGCGAAAAGTGCAACACATGCGATAAGCTGAAGGCTGACAGCGAACCCCTAGTCAGGAACCAATCAGTGCGGAGCGAGGAAGGATGACCAATGAGAATGCTGACTTTAGCACGAGGCGTCAGCTCAACCGACGATTGTATAAATCCCTGAAGGGTGTTAAATTTTGTGTACTTGCTGGTAATTATGTGAGCTAAATTTACACCTGTTGTCACTATTTTTAGTTAAATTAAAATGACACAATAGGGTTCGAAGTGAAAAGACATTACAACTTGGTTTACTGAGCAGTTATCTTCGAAACCAAAAGTGAATTTTTGCTGTTTGAAATCACTCTTAAACCTTTTAACGCATTTACTGCCAATAAATCTCCTTATTTGCACAACATGTCCTTGTATCCCTTCAGTCGTGAGATTTGCATCATGACTGCTCTCATCGCATCGTTCGAAGGTCATTCTGTATGCCGGTAGGTCTCGTTTTCGCATGCTGTGAGCAAGCAAGTAGCTTTAATGTATTCAACTCAAGCTTTAATCTTCAACTCAAGCTGACTGAAGTAACTGTGCAATCTCTAGGCCAATTTTCAATCACCATTTTTACCACAGTTGACTATTGGCTATCAGTTAAGTGTCCTCAGCGATTCGACTATTTTTTTCACCATTTCAAATTTCAATTATTGATTTTTGCACATGGACTTTGTTTAAATTAACCATGAGAAACACAATGTTTTGCCTTTAAGCTGTGCCCACTCCGTTAAACCTAAGGTACTAACTACGGTGCATGAATTCTTGTGAAGGCATGTTTAATTTCTTGGATTATTACGTAAAAATGTCCTTTTGACGAATTCGCAATGTCCAATCAGATTGCGCGAACCGCGACTTAAGAAACACTTCTGAGTACTACTGGGTCAACGAATTATCCTTCATCACCTATCATACGTACTTATTTAGAGTGATAATTGAACACTTTTTGTTAAATCCATCAACTTATCTCGGCCATAATGATCGTTAACTGAATGTGACTAAACGTTGTGTCACATTCAGTTAACGCTTATATAAACAAAATCAGGAATTTGAATAATTTATTGCGTCTTTTTTGCCAACCGATAACATTTACTACTTATTCTAGTCTTCCAAGCAGATTCGATTAATCAGCCAACGTTTAATACACCCAGGATTTGGCATTTTGAATTCGCATTTATTTAGTTGAGAAAAATCAACTTATTCTGGCACGCGGTGTGCGTTATACGCAAATTTGCACACTGAAAACCACGCAAATTGAGCTCAGCGCAACACAGTCGCCTCGCGATATCGATTATTTTATTGATTGCTTTCGGTTTTTTCCTTTAGTTAACGCAGTGGCTCCACGTAAATCTTGCTCCGTAGGCATTTTAATTTGCAATCTGAACTGGAAATAAACTTGGGGATTTAGATTATTTTGAGGTTAAGGTGGGTAATCGCCAAGTTTTTTTAACTAAAAGGCTAGAGAGAATAATCTTGGCAGATGAGGTTTCCTTCGACATTTTCACAACGAATCCTCAAATTCCCCTCATTGGCGCGAACGATTATCTTAGATTGTCCTCACACCTAGGCCTCGATGTTAGCGCATCTATGACTCACACATCTAAGCTATAAATACACATGCGCAAACGCCACACCCGACACAACGACACCAATTCGGTTGAGCTGTGAAATGATTTTTTTTTGTTTTAAACATCCTCTTCGGTTTTTTCTTCATCAGGGGTATCAGGGTGGCGTAATCGGGCCCGGGTTAATTCCGTGGCCCCAACGTGGTTCAAGACCACACGCCGGGGCCCACAACATATCTTTAAGGTCTAGACGTGTGAAGAAGTCGGTATGTGTGTGTGAGAAATATAGTAACCCAGAAGCACCTTTCTACATCCATCCGCCTTTCCTGAGACCTCAGAACACAGGCGTCATCAAGGTTACCTGTGCATTCACGAAGTACGTCAGCACCACGGTCTGACAACTACGAATCTTCCAAGAACACAAGACAGAAAGAAACTGGGAGTTGTATAGTTACGTTTAATGGCGAACGAACGCCCAATCATTTTCTTAACTAAATACGCTACTACTGGTTCTTTTTAGAGTTGAAGCCTCTACTAAATGAAACGTAGACTTCTGTTGGAGGCGATTTCGCATTTGCTGTGGCACTCAGGATAATATTTTTAAATTCTAAATAACACCGGACGCTAGTGTGAACCCCATGTCAGGAAATGTGATAACGCGTTCAAAATCCAATGATGTACATTGAGTTCAAAGCTAAGCTGTCTGACATGTTTCAAAACTGCCGTTTTTTGTAATGTCGGTTATTCATATTCGCGAATATATGGTGGCCGGATTGCAAGATTTTTATGATTTTCGGCAAATTTTTGCTTCAGTAATGGTTCAACGGACACCTAACTGTTCGCGTAGCCCACTCGAAAACCCCATCAAGTTATTTCCGTGTCCTTGAAGTGTACTTTTTTATTGGTCACTTTAGTTTCCCAACTCAAAAATGTTCTGTATTGTCGTTGCCACGTGAGCACGTGACTTTACACGTGCGTGGGTCCAGAGTAACCAATCGCTTGTGGACACGTTCGACGGCATTTATCACGAATTCCGATCTACGCATGCGTAAAAAAAATAACAGGAATTGCCATGGATTAGCCCAAAATGTGTGTACTTCCTAAAAAGTATGAATATTTAGAAAAGAATTTTCACTGTAAAGCACTTTTAAATTACCTGAAAACTTGTTTGGCGGCATATTTGAAACTGCACACGAAAGGAACAACTACATTGATTTGTCTCGATTATCATTGCCAGGGCATTTCGTTTAAATGGACAAGTTAGGATGCACTACGGTTTACTTGAAGTCACAAGCGCCAACTCCCATCTGTTGCGTGAAAATCGATTTCATTTTGACATCTAGTGAACCTGAATGACCGTGCCACATTCGGCGTGGAAGGTATTTGTAAACCATCGAAGATAGAAACTCTTACAAACTGACCGTAATGTAATTTTTCTTAGCGTCAACTGCACACTGAATTGACAAAGAACACGTCTGATGCTACTCAAAGCTCTCCATATTGTCAACTACATCATGAAAGTGGAATCTTGTAAAGAATGAAGCAAGATGAAAAGCATTTGTTGGAGACATCATTAGCCTAAACTAACCAATTAAACTGATCCCCCTGAAAATCAATATTTCCCCAAAAGTAGGTAGAAGTTTTAGTCCTTAATCAACAGCCGCTCCGTGATATATCAAGGCAAATATTCAATTTGTTTTTTTTTTAAGTTGTCTGCTGCTTTGAACTGGTTCGGAATTCTGCGTCCCATTCAAAACACAATCGTGAATGATGTACTCATTGTCTAAAGCACTAAATCAATTTACAAATCACTTGGTTTGGGACATCGAGGTACTAGTGTAGAATATCCGAGATTTGGTGGAAAGATGACTAGTACAGCAGAACAGGCTTTATCGACCAATCACAAGCCAGAACCACACGTCAGGCGCCGTCCACCGAGCCCACCACGCTGGCTACATACTGCTTCTCAATCGTGTCTGTCTCTGGTTGGCTGCCTGTCTTGGGAAGCAAAGGGAAAATTGGCTGAGGCCAGTGTGGTCCAACATGTCTGCGCCCTTATACGTCGCTACATTAGCATAGACAACAGCCATCTTGGATCCCGCCAAGAATTTTCCAATCTCCTGTCTCTGGTTGTTTAAGTGGCCAATCGGAGACTAGAATGGAAGAGAAGCTCCCACCAAAAAGGTGGTGTAGCTTCGGATAGGCGGATGCTGTAGATTGGTTTTGGCAATTCGTGTTTTGTGAAGACTTGCCGTGTTTGACCTCAATCCTCCATACTTGAGTTTGGGCAGTCTTAGAATCAAAATCTATGGCTGAATAGATTTTCAATAACCATTTAGGGCTACGCTAATCGGAGGGGTACTTCAAAAAGCATCCGTCGAAAATTGCGACAGAGCCTTAATTTTGCACATCGCATCATCGTAATTTCTGTAAATACTTCAAACGTGTGCATAAGTGGCACCTGTTTTCATGTATTTAATCATTTTCTTGCTCATAGCACCCCATGTGTACGCAAAATTTTTAGAAAATCGGTTTTATTTAAAAACAGTTTCTTTACCAAAAAGGCCGTCGTGAATAAACATAGGCGCAGACGATGTTTCTTTACATTAATTTGGGTGCAGGATCAATATTCAAATTGCCAAATATTCAGCCGATTTCCTGCCATGTTAAATAATTTGTACTTTAAATTGGTCCGAGTGCTTAGTTTGATCAGATTAAGGAACAGATATTAAGATTGGAACTATTTTCACCATGTAAAACCAAATTGAGGCACTTTAAATGTTGATATTTGGCTTCTGTGCAATTGGCTTGGACGCAACAAATTTAACCATGTTCCTATATGCATTTTTCGTTCATCGCTTCTTGGAAAATGAAACTTTAGTGGAGTTAAACGTTATTCAAAATGGAAGCGTGTTGCAAGTCCTGTGATGGGAAAATCGAGAAATAATTATCTAAGCCATTATTCACGTTTCCACGAAGAAATTGCAAAAATGTAATGTGTGTAACTCATATAACGCAATGTTTAATCCGTAGAAATGTGTGCGAATTCTGGCAATCGATAAGGCGTAACCTTCCACCATGACAAAGTCGGACAATATATATTGTTCATTAGACAATACAGGAACGTAAAATACGAATCTTGGACAATTTCTTGACAAAAATACTTGTCGCATTCCTCTGATTTACCTTCTTCCCACATTTATTTGTTTTGTTCCGTGCAAAGTACGCTGCAATGCGTAAATTTCACTTCTACGAATAAATTCGATATCGGTATTCTTACGGTACTCTTTAAAAGAGAAATCACGCACTTTGTACCAAGGCTTTGTGAAAGTAGTCAGAGATTAATAAAGTGGTAAGTAACACCTTGCGAATTGTAAAAACTGCTTTTATTTATAGTGGGTTATATTCTCCTCTGAAAACTTCGTAAGACAGAGACTGGAGAAGATGGGGATTGCATTTTCGCAAAAAAGAATTGTTTTTATAGAAAAGGTACAATTAATAATGCATATAATTATAGCATGAATTTTCGCGACCACTCAATTTATTGTAAATTAAAAGAAACTTAAAATACGCATTTAGAAATGTTTAACTTAAACTAACGCCTTCTTGTACACTAAAAGATGAAAGATCTAATTAAAACTCCGTTTTTTGACCATTAACTTCAGTGTTGAGGATCAAAAGGTGCATTGCTTTTTGTAAAAATAGTTTCGTTCTCGCCATCCTAAATGCGACATCTTCAATTTGGTTATTTAAATTGATGGAATAAGCAACGTGATGTCAACAAAAGGCCTTCTTATTACGTAAAATCTATTAGGATTTAAATTAACAAACCTGTTGGCGAATCAGCTTTTAGTAGTTTTGATATAATGGTGCTAAATTATCACTAGTCAACAGCTGAAAAGCATGGATTTATACAATTGCATTTTCTGAAATGAAGTGTTTTATTTTGAAATGAGTTTAAAGCCCGACACCTTTGGTTAAGCCTAAATAATTTTTTTTTAATTTTGCACACTATTTGCTTTAGCATTATAGCATGGAAGAAGAATTGATGTTGAAACGCATCATCGTTTCTTTCCTTGTACGGGCCTCGAGGTGTAAACGCGCAATCCTAGAAATAGTGTGCATATATCCCTGCTTCACGCCTTATTTCAAAAGACGTGTCCCTGTGTTCAGGTAAAATTACGATGCTAGTTTTATGTCCTACTCTGTCTTTTAGTTATTATTTTACGTACCTAAGACCCAACTCATTGGATCATACTCAAATCTATTCGTAAAAGTCTTTGTCCTTGTGTAATGCGCCTAACGAGCGGGGGCCTAAATAGGTTGATAACTGCTAGCCCGTCCCTCTTAGATGGCCACACTATCATGGTTATGCACCAGGCACACGATAGAAGAATAACTGGAAGAATCGGATGTATTCCATACTGCCGCACACAAATTCAGAGGGCTAGAGCTTAGGGAGGGTTAGATCGGGGAGAGGGATGGCCGCGAGGAGGGACGGCGTTGCCTTCAAACTCACGGGCGTGTGGTAAGGGAAAGGAGGACAAAGAACAGGTCAGACCGGCGTGCATGAGTCGAATGGAGCGCGTTACACTTGTTGCCTCCACCAATTTTTCTAATCTTTGCTCTACTGAATGGTATTTTATGGCAAATTTTGAAGTTTTATGAGGAAATTAAGTCTTTTTTTGAACTCGCTTTTTTCTTCAGTGTGGGTTTTGTTTAGTTTTCCATTTTCTAAAAACTCCAACGTCGTGTTGTTCACTCTGTGTTTTTGCGTTCTTTAAACTGAAGTTTCGCTAGACTATTCCATGTTTATCACAGCCCACTAGCTCCTTAACTCTATCTCATATTTCGGCTAATACGTTAATTTTCTTCGTTTACAGTTCCCTTTACCATGGAGCCTTGCAAGCCAATGCTAGGCAATTTTGTGGTAAATTTCCCCAATAAATTTCTTAATACGTATAGAATATTTACGAGAACGATTCCAAGAAAGCTAAGACAGAATCTGGTGGCATTCATCGCCCCCTTCATCTCAACCCAGTATTTTATGGTAAGAATACTCACTGCACTGCTTTATGCCTTCATAAGTAGTAAGTAGAATTAAAGATACTTTGAGCTATTTGGTTTTGCAATTCAGTTATTACTTTCAATTCATTTACATCGAAAA
Organism: Mesocestoides corti; assembly: GCA_900604375.1. Lineage (NCBI taxonomy): Eukaryota > Metazoa > Platyhelminthes > Cestoda > Cyclophyllidea > Mesocestoididae > Mesocestoides > Mesocestoides corti. Next base: position 19,980 of record UXSR01000612.1, read on the forward strand.
TCGGCTACTTTTGCAAATCACGGTGACAATGAGCACTGTTTTGTGTTCAGTTTCCTCACTACCAATCTATTCCTCCCCCCCATTTGTAGAAGATGACTCGTCAAAAGCCCCAAAAAAGGTCTCGAGAGAGAAGCGCAGAGCTGCAAAGCGATTGCTTGATGATGCTGATTTGATGGAAGAGGAGGATTTGCCCGTGGAGATCTATGTAGGCACGCGTTTATCGCTCTGACTCTCTTTAGTTCGGCTCGTCCAACAGTGACCGAAAGTTCGTCGCCAAACTGCGAGAACGTGAAAGGTGATTGATGTTTCTTTGTCTATGCCATAACTAAGTCCCTCACAGTCCTACCTCACAGAAATATTGCTGTTTGACGAGACTGGCCTCTTTTTAACTTTGATAATGCGTGGCCACATTTCAGATACGAAGAAGAGAACTTCACCCGTGTACCACTTAGTAAGAAGGAGCGACTGATGCAGAAGCGGATGGAGCGGGGCGAATTTCTCGACACTTCCACTCGGATGGATTACATTCGCAAGTTGCTCGAAAGCGTTAGTCTCCTTTTTTATCTTGTTTCACTTACTACCTACTGCAACCAAGTAAGTAGTGTTTATTTTTCAGTCGGACGATGAGGAGGAGATCCAACTTTCGCGTGCAATAGTAGGCGCTCGTTTCGGTTATTTTTTAACTGAAATTTTCTAGAACAAGAAAAAAAAGCACAAACGACCGAAGCGCGGAAAAGGCGGGAAAAAATTCGGCAAAAGGAAGCGATGATTAGTCCTTGTGTCTACTTGTTTTTGTAAATAAAAATTTTTTCGAGAACGCCTTTTCCTCTTAAAATGATGACGTCAAAGTTGACGAAACGCGAGTGTCACCGTGGTATTCTGGGTATATCGGAGTGTTGTATGCTGTGATATGAGGCCACAGCAAATATCGGGACAATTTTTGTTCCTGTGAATAAAAATTAAGAATTGAGTTGTACGAAAGCATAGTTGGTCAGATCATGTCAACGATGTGGGCTGTTTCTCGTGTAAACCTCAATGGTGGCGCTCGGCCGCGTCGGTCATGCTTTTAAATATTTAATTGTAACGCACATACTACTAATTATAAATTCAATAATTTTTAAAAATTGTGAATATTAGATGAGTATTTGCAAAATTAAAATAATACTGCCGTTGCAAAAAAGTTTTGCAGCAAAATGTTGATAAGTAAATCCGTAAATGTTAAAACTGAATGTCAAATAATATGTAATTAAAATTTGCATGATTTGTCTGCTGGTTTAGTACAGCATATTTTAGCCACGCCGGTTGCCGGGATGAACCTCGGTGGTCCGGGGTGTAGGCTTCAAACCTGCAGCCGATTAGCGTCGGAGCGGTTCAATTCCGCCTTCTCGGCGTTGCGTTTTCCGACTCTGACGCACCCTCCGGAATCTACACTCCTCCCTGTACTCCTATTCGATCACGTGAGTTTGAGAAGCCGACCCTATGCGCCCCTTTGCAAGACGGGCGTTAAGTCGCCAGCTGATTGGCTGGAATGGGTTTGGGAGTTGAGTTTCCCGTTCGGAATACCACCTAATGTAATAACCCCATGTAGCGACGGATAAGGGCGCAGGTATATTGGACCACGCTGGCCTCAGCCAATCCTTTGTCTCTTTGTGATCGAATGACATGCGAGGAAGACCTACAGCCAACCAGAGGCAGACATGTATGGGAAGCGGTATGTAATGGAGGACTCTGAAGGCGGTTGACGTCTGATTCTGGCTTGTGATTGGTCAATATAGCCTCTTCTGTTGTACCAGTCTCCTTCATACTAGGGGTCGGGTATTCTACACTCCACAATTAACCATCAGCTCTGAAGAAAACATAATTTGGGCAGATCAACAAATATATAAAGTTTTCGGGCAAGTGAGTTCACCGTTCGGTCTGTAAAGAGGCCGGGAAGACCAATAATCTTTTGAGCAAGTTGCGCAAATTCTGTGATCTCATTGGTCAATTTTAATTGTCCGGTAATTTCTCTGAAATTACCAGTAATGACACCCAGTGGCACGGTAAAATTGGTCAGATCATGGAACTCCAGCAGAGAAACTAAAACGCAATACACGAATCGCCTTGTGCTAACGAAAATGCTACTAGTCATTTACACCACCTGTCACACAATTCGGATGATGTGTTCAGCGTTTTTGTTAACTCAAATTGGTGCAAAAATGTGTTTGAGCTGGAACGTAGGCACCTACCCCTTCCCTCCCACAACACCCAGCGCCCAAACCTTAGTCCTTACTAGGGCACGAAACGATACACTCAACGTGTGAGTCATAACATCTCGACCAATCAGAGAGTAGGTGATGAATACACCATATTCCCAGATTCATTAACATATGTGTAAATAGTTTTGGCGCACTTTGGATTCGGAAAAAGCCGACAAACGTGAGATTGGGAGGAGCCTGAACGCTGTTCGCAATCAGCTTGTGAACCGGAGCCTGCTCCGGCCACGGTGGAATACCGTAGTTGCAACTGCGTGCAACACGCCTTAAGGAAAGTTGAGTCGCGTTCGCAGGCGGTACAACGCAACATTTCCGTACATCGGTGTGCTTGTGTTACACTTAGGTGCAAAACGGCGCTTGCCACCTGTCAAACCCCCACGGAAACTGGTGTAACACACAGGACGGTTTGAAAGCAGTTTCCGAGTTCACACAACTCAGGTGTTTTGTACAAAATGGGCTGCGATATCACTAGCTTTAAATGGTGACGCGAAATGACAGTGTCTCAAGCAATTGACACCTGCACTGATCCGTTTGCGTTCTTTCCACGTGGTCAAAAACAGCAACTGAGGAACCAACCCAAACTCAATATTGAATTTTCAAGCCAAACGTGCAGCCTGGGTCGATCATCAGTCACTATGACAACGCTAGACCATGCATTGCTCGAAATTCGGCTTAATTTGATTGATCAAGAACCAGATGAAGCAAAAAACCGTAAAGATGGAAGATGAAAACGTGCAGACAGTTGCAGGACAAAAGCGTCACTTCGAATTGGGCATTTCGCGAACCCTGCCCATTCATCATCGTCATCATTGCATTTAATTTATGGGCCACGAAGTTTTCCGGTGAGATCAGATACGCGGAGAACTTGGATGTCGTTAAACTGCCGTCCGTTTGTGCGCCAGGTGGGCTTTATGACATGCAAAGGGTTTGGGTTAGTACTCTCCGCCTCCCCACCCCCGCCCCCAACTCCCAAACCCCTGCCACACACCCCCCCTTCACCTTTCATTACCACGTGAACATCCAAACGATCCGCTGACCCTAGCAACCAGGGCGTCAGGGGTGCTGTGTGGTGCGCGTGTCTTGCGATTACTGCTCGTTGCGTGGAGTGGATCAGGTTGCCCCTTGACGTGGGATCAAGTGCCCTGTTGCCGGGGCGATGACGCACAAATTCCACGGCTTGCAAACTTTCTCCAAACTAAATGGTACCTTAACTGGCGCAAAAATGCTAAATGCCTGCTACGCAATGCTTTGGACGCGTTTAAACGGGGTGTAAATTTGGCTTCCAGACGCCTGTTCAACGCATCGATTTTTGAAAGTGCCGTTGATGACCCCTCTCAGGAGTAGACTATTTAATACCTTCACAATTATTGATTTTCGCTCCCAAGAGGGACACGGAAACAGATTAAACCTCCTCCGCTTACCCCGTCATGGTTTCGACGAGAGTGACAATTGAAACGCCCCCTCTGGCATCCAACGGTGGTTGGCTGGTTCAGTTGACGTCAGACAACTCAGCTATTCTTGTTGGGTTTGTGTATTCTTGTGTGTGTGTGTGTGTATGTATGTGAGCAAAGCAACATGGGAACAATCAATTGTCGCACCCGTGTCACCTGTTGTGGAGCCTGGTATTAGGAAAATCAATAAACGGTTCACAGATTGGCTACATTTGATGGACATGAGTTGAGCAGGCCTCGACAAGGCCAGCTGGCGTTTGAGTGTGCCTGTGTGTCTGACGGTGACCTGAAAATGGGGTTGGGTTGAAAGTACATGGTGAGGACTTGTTTCAGCCTACACCGTCCAAATTACAGGGGATGCACAACATAAAGCCAATTTGTGCGTGTGGCGTGTCTGAGCCTGCAACAATCAGTTGGGTCAGGTGGTGGAGTTGGTGGCTGCACCGCTGGTCGCGTCCTTTCATTGGTCAATTAAGTCAGGAACATGTGAGACCATGGAGGTGGTTGGTGGCG
>UXSR01000613.1:0-24193 GCA_900604375.1 Mesocestoides corti
CAGTCATTGGATCCAATTCAACACTTACTAGTTCAGATACAAGCAGGGATACATCAACAACCACAGCAGGACCAACAACAACCACAACAACAACAACAACCACAGCAGCACCAACAACAACCACAACAACAACAACAACCACTGCTGCACCAACAACTGCAACAACTAGCACAGGTGCACCAACAACTACAACAACTACCACAGCTGCACCAACAACAACCACAGCAGCACCAACAACAACCACTGCTGCACCAACAACTACAACAACTACCACAGCTGCACCAACAACAACCACTGCTGCACCAACAACTACAACAACTACCACAGCTGCACCAACAACAACCACAGCAGCACCAACAACAACCACTGCTGCACCAACAACTACAACAACTACCACAGCTGCACCAACAACAACCACTGCTGCACCAACAACTACAACAACTACCATAGCTGCACCAACAACAACCACAGCAGTACCAACAACAACCACAACAACAACAGCAACCACAGCAGCACCAACAACTACAACAACTACCACAGCTGCACCAATAACAACCACAGCAGCACCAACAACAACAACAACGACAGCAGCAGTAACAACAACTGCCACAGCAGCACCCACAACACCAACAGCAACTGAATCAACTGATCCTTCAAATGCTCCTGGAATACAAACAACTACCATTACGACCTCAGCTTCCACAATACTCTCAGCTCTTGAGGTGTTAATTTCGGCAGCATTGGCAATTCAGTGCTTTGCGTAAATAATTGCTAATCCTGCCGCGACACATATCCAATTTTTTTGCTGCTGCTTTTGTCTTTAACTGACTTTGATTAATTTAACACATTCTCTCTTAATAATACGTAAATTGTAATAAATTGTTTAAGCAAACGCTCATCATTACCACCTTTCCAGACGAATGGATTGATATCTATGCTGATTGGGCGATATTATGGTAATCAGGTTTAGATCTCTCTAAAATCTCTTGCTTGATATATTATTATCAAAGCGGTTAAAACGAGTCAGATTAGCACTTGGGTCAATAAGCTAGCATCATCCAAATTTTATCAACAGACTATATATTGGAACGCACATTGTCACCAATTGGATAATATCAGCTCAAAGACAAATTGGGCAATCATGCTAATTTAAGCATAACAACCTTGATTTTGGCAGAGTTATTACAAATGTAATGATTAAATTTTTATTTGCCCAAACCACCAACACACCAACTTGATATTTAAGAATACTATTTCGTTTGACTTAAAGAGTTCATCATATTAGGATCATGCGTAGTCTTGTGCGTTCACAACGTGCACGCCCGTGAAAGGCACCAAGTGTTTAACACTGACGCCCCAATGTACTGAGCCACTTGAGGGTCAAGCAAACCATTTATGAACGTTAATATTTTCTCAGTGTTTATCTGGTGTTAACAGCAATTCTTTGCACAACAATGTTTACGGTGGGTGAGAGTAACTACAGCACAGAATATATTTTTAAATTCGTGCTGGAGATGGATTAAACGATCAGAACCAAGCCAATGGCTTCTAATGCTGTTTGCAACACATTTACTTTAGAATTTTTTTTAGTTCAAGTTAGTCGATAGACTAATGCCTAGATTCTTCAATTTGTGCTCTGAAGATGCGGCGATAGTAGGTTCAGTTTCGTGGATAGTTGACACTGGGTCCCTCCACTCGTGTTAGGAACATTCTCAGTGCTATTTCGTTGTAAAAAAATTCTACTTCGGTTGATGTAGTTCACACTTTGTTTGTGTGTCAACTCTTATGTCATTGAAGCTGTGTTGCTGGACACAATATGTTTATCTTTTGTTTACTCTTTCGTCTACCTATGGATCTCAGCAATTTCGTTGATTTTTTTATGGTTAATCAATTACTAAATTCAAAACACTTGTGGATTCATATTACTAGTAGCAACTCTTTAGTACGTATGCCAGGTTTAAATAATGCGGAATGATTGGGTGTTGCACGACTGACATTTCTATTCAACAACGACTCACGGTGTATCAACATGCTGCAAAAAATCCACACGGATATTTTGGTTGTGGAGACATTTTTACTGGACATCGAGACTTCATTATGGCATGGTAAGATGCTTTTGATCTTGATGCACACAAGTAGTATTTCATCTACTATATTAGGACCAGTGTGAAATGTAGGGTCGATTGAACATTTCCCCGCATCATCCTTCAACAAATTAGTCTATCAAGTACGATTTAACAGACTGTCTTTGTAATGTCCAATGTGCGTATCTTGCAGATTGTAATTAGAAAGTAGATCTACGGAGACAAAACATTTGTTTTAGTATTGTTTTAGCAATACAACACGCAGACGTCCCACATGAAATGAGAATAATAAAACACACAGCATAGTTGCGCAGAGTTTGAAGTTGACTGCAATGAAGTAAGAAATTTGCATTATTAATATTGTTGCATTTATTAATAGGACATCCCTTCTTATGTATCATGAACCCCTTCCAATCATTCTTACGACAAACATGTTAAATCTAATAATGAATGACACATTAGCGAGTGATTAGATTGGCTCAGGTTTGCCTTCACCAATCAGTGCATCGGTCACTTCGTCTATACATGCAGCGATGACGTGAACTCAACACTTTGGTTCCATGTAAGTCATATTTAATTTTCAGACTAGCCTGTTAGCCTGACAACATTATGTTTTCTGATCAAATTTACACCGAATATGCATGTTAAATTAAACTGAACGACCTTGGGCAAGGATAAGACTCCAAATTCAGAAGTGTGGTATTATCTTTGCCATACACAAACACTTGAATTTTCACGAGACACATTCATCTGACTTAGAAAGACCATTTGATATGGCGCTTTTGTGCTTGAGGGTGTCCATGTGAAATGTCTTCTAGACTATGCCAAATGTGCGGCTTGGTGTAAAAAGATAAGCAAACTTAGCTACTACACACGCCTGTTCAGATGCCTGTTTGTACTACACTGCAACAATACACAATAGTGATTACTAGGGGGAAATAAAGAACAGATAATAGCGAGCTTAAGCCGCCACGCACGTAAAGTGTAGTTACGCATGCCAGGATGACTAAATGTGGATATGAGGGATGGGGTAGCAAATCTAGTTTCATCTTGCTACAACTCCCCCTTGCTAGAAACATGCATTTCACGATGCAAATGGACATGTTTGTGGCTAGTGCAATGTCCGCTGTGGGTCAAATGTCACTTCATTTTGACGTGGAAATAAAAGGTATTCGATTAATTGTAGCTATGATGAATTATTTGCCTTTATTGGCACAACTGGTACATATGACAAACCAAGGAGTCAGCAATGACTTGTATGTAAAATGCAAGCGTCATTGTAGTCATAGAAGAAAAGGTGGTAATGGCTATCAACTGGAAATTTCATCACGTTGTTAATATCTAACTGCTTTTATTCAATATGAATCATTGAGACGATGTTCTACAGGTACAAATGCGCCTTGAGACAGGCATTGTGCACTTCTGCTTTCATGCACCGTTCTCGCTGCTATTTGTAATTACGACACTTGGAAGAGGGGTGTGTTTGGATAAGGCCACCTGCTCCAGGAGCATCAGCAGTCACACAAACGAGGTTCTGTGTAATACTGACTGCAGATCCGTCATATTTATTAATATTTGCAATGGTCAATGTTGACATGTGACAACTAGCTTAAAACCGTCAGGCTATACATTTGATATCATCACAAGATAAGAACTTTGAATTCAAATTCTGACATTAAACAAATTCTGTTCGAAAGATTTCACTTTATCAATTATTGATCGTGCGTGTGCAGTTAGCCTGACAACTTACAACCGAATTAGCATGTTAAAATAAACTGCACGACCTAGTGGAAGAACAAGATTCAAAAACAGAACTTCCGTATTGTCTGTGCCAAGCACCAACACTTGAATTACCACGGGACACATTCATTTCACTTAGAGAGACCTTTTGATGTGGCGCTTTTGTGTACGAGGGTGTCCATTTATCATGTCTCCTTGACTAAGCCAAATGTGCCGCTTGGTGTAAAATGAAAAGCCAACTTAGCTACTACACACGCCTGTTCAGATGCCTGTTTGTACAACACTGCAACACTACACTACAGTGACCACTGAGGAAGAGAGCTTACAGCCGACACGCCCGTTTAGTGCGGTTACGCATGCCAAATGTGTGCATGCGAAGGAGTTAACGTGATTACATTACAACATGAAGCGCAACCAGTGGCAAATATCGATCATTCGTCGACATTAATTATCAGGTACACATCTACTGCTCACACCCATACAGTACCTCTTCAAAAAATAAATGTTTTTTTAATACTGTTGGTGGTGCTGCAAAAATCAACAAAGTACACTGCAGTTAGACGTGCGGCAGCGTGAACAATCTGACCCACATGAATTAAAGCATTCGACATTCGTATGAACACGAATATCTCGAACGAAGTAGTAACGAGGATGCAAAAGGAACGTCATGTATTTGGTGATAGGTCAGGACAAGGTCCAGACTTTACGATACGTTCGTAAGACCTACACTGGATGACAAAATGTGGATATGAGGAGTTTGGTACAAATCAAACACTGAGTCATTGTATAGCGCCACTTCACCGCCGCGCAATCACCAGTGTTTAGATTTCTTAGGTACAGTGTGTATTCGAATTATTAAAAGGCCATTTTTAGTGAAAAATAACCCAGGACAACACATTATCTTGAACTGAATTACGGCTGCTTCGAAATTATCATTTCCATGTAGTCTGTCCCAGGCGGTTTATCGGCAGGCCATGAAAGAAGATATAACGCATGACTTGGTTTGTTAGTTTGCTGGTCCCTTTGACAAATTTGACAATTCAGGGATACTTCTTTATGAGTTTCTGATGTCATTTGCATCCGGTTACGCTACAGGTAATCCTTTCTATTGTGTTGACGCCTAAACTTCTATTTTGGAAAGGGTAGCACTTGGGTCAGTGAGCATGCTCCATACAAATTTAACTAACAGATTGAAAATGCGATTGTAAATTTTCACCAATAATTAGGTAAAAAACAGCGGCCACAATGAAAGTATATGAGAACTGTTGTCTTATGACTAAATCTGAGGTAAGCATCACTTGACTGCAAATCTAATGGGTGAATTATTGACGAATTCCATTTACACTAGGGACAGTTTTAATGGCAGTTGTGTATTTACATCATGTATGCGGTAATAGGCCAGGACAGGTTCGAGAAATCACAATACCTTAGCACAACCTACACAAGATGAGATACTTGGAATTTGAGGTATTTGGTACATGTCAAATACTGTGACATTATTTAACCCTACTTCACCTCTACAGTCACAAGTGTTTAGTTTTCGCAGGCACCATGTTCAATTGTTTTATTAACAGGCTGTTTTTCGTAAGAAATTTACAAAATAGCAAATTAGATATAATTGTGTTTTTGCTGCTTCGTGATTTTCATGTCCATTTCGTTTATCCTTGGCAGTTTTTGGAGGGTCATTAAACATTAAATGTTACATGACTCGGATATATGTCCGCAGGTCTCTGGCCAATTTGACAATTTGAGGATACTTCTTTAAGAGTTGCTGAGATCTTTTGCATCCGGTAACGTTACAGGGAGTCTTTAAGGATGTCTTGACATCAGTAACTTTCAAAGAAGTATCCCGGAATTGTCAAATTGGCCATATAGACCTGCGGACATATATTCCAAGTCACGTGACATATCATGATGAATGGCCTGGGTAAAACCGCCTAGTACAGACTGTAGTGGACTGACAGTCAACTCGCGTGCATGATGCTTGCATGAGGGCTCGAGTGGACAAAAGAATAACTCCTTATGTTGTGTGACTGTTAGCATTCGACTGTTAATCGTGCGCACACAAAGCCACTTGGCTGGTGTCACACTAATAAACGGTCGCATTCTCTGTAGCCTCCTTTTCCCCTCTCCTCGGGTTGTAACGGGCTGTTAACTAGAGAGTTGTAAGGAAGTGCTAAGTTTCTAGATACTAAATTAAATGTCCTTCACGTGATGAAATCCTAATACTACACATTTAATTATCCCCACAAGATGATACCACTTTATTTTAACGCTGATGATTGGTGATATCCGTCTAATTTTCACAATTCTCCTCTGTTAACAATTAGCAACACTATTCCTGTAAAGCTCTGTTTTGAGAACAGCAGTGCAGTCAACTTTTTCGCGTACAGTCCTAATGCCCAAGTTTGGTTATTGCGACCTGAGGCCCGTTACCGTAATCAAATGATTGACTTCCAGTTCTGTAAATATTTACATGTTGCTACGTTGCTACCATGAGATGTTGCTACGAAATTTATTGACTTGCTTGAAATTATGCCTTCTGAAATCTCCTATGAAGATTTTAAAGATGCTGCTCTCACACTGTTGATCAGCTTACACAAGGCCCGTCGTCGGAACCTACTTTCCGTTATCGAAATATTTGAGAGGTCTTCCTCTCAAATCCTTTGGCATATAAGCCTCTCGTTGAAGGATATCATAGTTACTAAATCCGTTCAATTCCATATGTGCACTAAAACTTTCTTAGCACACATTAAAACCCCGTTATGTTATTGGCCTGTCAGCGTTCGGCTGCTACGCATGCGTTTTCATGCGCCCACAAACCCACTTGGCTGGTTTGACACAAATAAACCGTCACGTTCTTTATAGCTCCTTCTCCCCTCTCCTCGGGTTGTAACGGGCTGTTAACTAGAGGGTCGTAAGGGCGTGCTAAGTCTCTAGTCACTACAAGACGACTTGGACGTGACGTTCTCAAAACAGCTGAAATTGGGTTTTAAATAATATGAAATCCCCAGTTATTTGTCACTAAAACGGCCTGTAAATAGATCTTTTAGACACTGTACCTAAGGCATTTAAACACTGGTAACTGTGCGGCGATGAAGTACCACTATATAACGTCATAGAGTTTGACTTGTACCACACGCTTCATATCCATACTATCTCACCATGTGTAGGTGGTGCTAACCGTTTGTGAAGTGTGAACCTTATCCTGGCCTACCAACGATGTGCCAAAGACATCCTCAAAACTGCCATTAATACTGCATTTAAGATATTCTAATGACTACCAAAGTCAACTGCTTTACTTTTTGTGGCCCAGACTCTTCATGATGCTGCACGTCTAACTAGCAATTCGTGTCTACATTAAACAGGCGTATCCGCAGAATGAAATTATTATCCGTTCTTCATTTGACGCTTATGTTATCAGTTAGGACGAATCTGCAGTCAATATTACGCGAAACATCTCTTATATAATTGCTGTCAGTCCTAGACAGTGATGCTTTAACAAAATGCACCCGTCTTCCATGTTGCGTAAATAAAACTGGCGGCAAAAACGGGACACACCAGAAAAACTGGACAACGCTCGTCTCAAAGTAATTTTCATACGTTATAATAAGTTTAATACTTAAGCGCCATCACCTGTGATCAGTCATATTTATGCAACTCAATGAAATTTCCTCTTTTTGACCACCACCACCTTTACCACTACAACCACCGCTTCCTTGACAATAATGACGACGGCATTCACTTACCAATCTTTGCCAGACTCTCTTTTCAACAAATTCACCAGTTTGTCCATAATGGCAAAAAAACTAACAATTTTCCATAACACCACCAGCCACAGTCTGTTTTTAGTGGCGATCGTGCATTTTCGCGACAGTCAGGAAGGTGCACTCTGTCAATCCTTGCTGTTAGTATTCTGTTTAGGCATTGTGGGAAAAAGCTCACTAATTTCTTTTGGCGCTTTTGTAGCCATGTTACTCCACAAAGCACTCCTACAAGTTGTACCAAAAACTTTGCGATTATACAACTAAATAAAATAAACTCAGATTGTTGAAAACTAACCTAAATGATTGCTTGATGTGCGCTTCAAATAGTGGCAGCAGTTTGCCAATGAAAATTACTCCATTACAATCAGATTCATTAACAACAAAGCTAAATGCATTTAAAGCACGTTAAGGTAAGGGTAGACTGAAAGCGGCTTTACAACAACATTTACCAATACCACTAATGGGACGAAACTTTAAAGCATTGATAAGAAAGCACCGACTCAGTTCACACTTAAAACTTTAAGAATGCACTTGATTTAGCTACTTTGATGAAGTTGTTGTAAACAGATGAATAAGCCAGTGATTTTGTCATTCAAACTCTATGCGTTAGACCAGAACCTGACGGTCGTGATATCGCCCAATTACTACAGATTTTTACCCACATAACGGGCAGGGTAAATAACACCAAGCGTTTGCTTAAGCGATTTCTTTGTTTATTTCACATATTATAAAGCTGTATGTAAATGTCATTAAAACACGAAAGCAACAAAAAGTTTTAGCAATAGTCTACGGCTGATCGGTCAATTCAGCAATTTTATTAACATTTCGCGTATTTGCCAAAAAAAACCAAGTTAGCATAACAAATAAATTAAAAACAAAAAGAAGTGTGCGCTGAACCGCGTCATGAATAGCAATGGTCTACGCAAAGCACTGAATTGCCAACGCTGCTGAAATTAACACCTCAACAGCTGAGAGCATTGTGGAAGCTGAGGTCGTACTGGTAGTTGTGGGATTTCCTTGAGAAATCGATGGATCAGTTGATTCATTCGCAGTTGTTGTTGCTGCTGTTGCAAGTGTCGTTGTCACGGATGCTTCTGGCTCAGATGTACCGTTGCCCGCAATGAACCACACGAGAGCAAGCAAGCACACCAGATTCATCATCATTTTTACAGCACACAGAATAAAAAAAAACATTAAGTTGAATTAATCAAGCAGTAGTATTGCAAACACAGTGTTTCAATTTGAATAGGACTTACTTAAACTAGGGTTGCTGAGCTCTTGTAACCGCTGCATATATACCCAAAATGACCGATGCATTGATTGGAGGAATCAGGCCTATGCCAATCCCATCACCAGCCCATGTGTCATTCAATATGCGATGTGGCATGTAAGCGGTTTATGACATATCATGGTTGCCCATCTTTTAATTAAACAATTTTGTAAAGCCAAATTTTTTTTCCTTTAGGGCAGTCAAAGTCAAATCGATGAAGGTGCAGCCATGCTATGTGCAACCACACTGCGTGTTCTCTCATTTGGCCCATATTTCCCTTTTTTTAAGTGAAACGTCTGTGTGTTGTATGAATAAAATAATATTTCACACAAGGGTTTTGTCTCTGCAGACCCTTTTCCTAAACACAGTGTAAAAAAAAGGAACGCAAAAGATAACTAAGAGACAGTCTGATAAAACATGCTTGTTGGGACCACTGGATAGGAGACAAGGTGGAAAAATAATCATATTGTGCTGGTCCTGACGCAGGCAATGTAAATCCAATTATTGTGTCATCTTGTACCAAATTCTAAAAATTATTTTGATGCCAACATTGATTGTTGATGCCCAGTACAAATATCTCCACAACCAGTACATCAGTGTAGATTTAAAGCAAAATAGTAACTGGCAGTTTGTAGCAGTAGTGTTAGTAGTAGTATGGAAATGTCAGTCGTGTAAGACCAAATTAGTTGCCTCTTTGTACTACACTGCAACACTACACTATGTTGACCACCCCGTATCAAATAAAGAACAGAGAAAAAAGAGCTAACTGAAGACAGGTGCGTTTAATGTCGCTAAGTCAGATAAATGTGTGCTTGCAAAGAAGTGGGCGTTATGAAAAGCCATCTGATGAGGCTACCAGTTAAAAATGCAAATCATTCGTTGACGCAAATTAGCAGGCAGGCATCCACTGCTCACACACGACCACAAATAGTTCACTACGTAAACTCACTTTAATAGTGTTGGTTGTGCGATAAGACTCAACGAAATGCACCAAAGTGAGAGGTAGGGCAGCGTGGAGATACGGACGTGTCAAGTGGATAATTGTAGTTGCTGTAGCAGTAGAAATATGATATTGCTTTTACATGTGAAGGTGACCTTAAAGTCGTCTGCGATGTATTTCTATCAATTGTGCACAATTATCGACAGGAATTACCATCTAAAAGAAGAAGTCATAAGGCGGCAACATTGATATTGCAGCTCTATCGTCAAGTCAGTTAATATAGACACTAGATTAGAGGCATGCAAATTGAATCTAAGCACAGAAAAATAAACAAGCCTAGCACGCCAAAGCTTATGGACTAATGAGAAAATCTATGGTCGGGCCAAACACGTGCTCTTGATTTATCACAAGACGCATCTACCGGACATGTAGAGGTCATTTGAAGTGATGCCTTTGTCATCAACGGTGGTCGTGTGTCACGCCACGCACGCCGCGAGGCAGGTGCCAATATGTCTGAAACGTGCAGCTTATTTGACAAATACTAAAATAAATAAGAGATCCACACGACCGGAGAATTGAGACATGTTTGGCAAAAACGGCTAAATCCATAATTATAAGCGCGCCAACAAAGAGTTTGAATGCGTGTGAGTTATGGTGGAGCAGAGGTAAGTCATTACATTACAGAAATACTAATGACTAAAACTGTATCAAGATTTACCCTGTGGACAATTTGTACGGTGTAACTATTGCAATGTGGGCTAATTTTAATTAAGAGTAAAAATTCTCAATTTAGCTATGGCTTGAAGTGTGATATGCTGACTATCGAAAATGCAACATACAAGAAACCGGTATTGAAAATTAAACGAGAAAAATGCTAAGTGTGTAACTCATAGACTCATAGGTCAACGAGAACCTGATTAAAAGACGACCGCATTTTGATCAGTAACTCAACTTTAATGAGATAACGGTTAACACACACACACGAAGCGCGACCTGAGTCAACATAACTAGGATTTTCTCCAACGAAAGCAGACTGAGATTGCTCTTACACCGAGTGGAACTATCAAGTACCACCTATCCACGAATTCTGAACCCGGTGGCGTCGACTTTTCAGAACTCCAATTGAAGATTCTAGTCATGCGCCTCTCAATTAACTTGAAAACTGCTTAATAAGCCATCGATGTGCTAATGATTGTTTTATTCATCTCCTGAACTAATTTAAAAAGGCATTGTTTTTGTGCTGTGATCATTCTCACATATCGTAGACATTGCTGTGGAACAATTACTGAAGGATTGCTATTTAAAACAGCTTAATCTTGCCACCAATTTAACATTTATAAATTGTTTGTTGGATAGTCATGTGGCGCAGCACTTTAAGTTGCAAGTTTTAGACATAATTACAATTGTGGTTTTTCACGTGGGTGTACGATATTCGAAACCTTAACACCAATAACACCACTTCCAATGACGTCTTCAAATTAATTGATTCAGCGTGTGTGTGTTTGGCAAAGGTGAAATCATGCGTATAAATCCATGGGCTCTATCATTTTCGCGAATGATTTTTTTTAAATCAATTCAACTGTCCGTTTTCACGTCGTTAAGTCTTCGCAATGACACCGCTGACTCAGCCAATTCTTAATGCCAATTTATACTGTTGTCGTTGATTTTTGATTATATCTTAAAAAATAAGCCGTAGCTATTACTCCCATTTAAACTTAGACAGTTGTCTTGACTTATGTTGATACACCGTCGTTTCTTTTGGCGCCTGTACTGCTTTTGGTCTAAAGTTGTATTATGGCGCTTGTTGCGAATAACAGGACTAAGTGAGCACCGCGTGGTTGATGATTTCTTTCAAAGTTATTATAACCTTCTCTTCGATTCACAATGAGTGAGCCTGTGGCAGTAAGCTTACATTCAGAAAACAACATTTAATTCAACCTTTTGACTGGCCTTCCAGCACCTGGATATGAGTTTTGCTCATTAAGACCTATTTTGCGATTCGAGAGATTTTCTTCAACTTTTTGTTTATACATATGGCCAAACGACCACCAAATAAGTTCGCCATATAGAAGTTCATGTCTTTTCCAAAAGTCAACCTATCACCTTTAGCATATCAGCAAGCTCAAACAAGGTAGCCACTGAAAACATACACCATCTCAATTAAAATGGAAACATTCTCTTGTGGATTCTGCTACTTTAACAATGGAGTTTACTGCGTTTTCATTGGTTTAACCAATCTGAGAAGCGGTCTTGTCTTTGCCGTTACCATCATCGCAATGGCGGGTCAGGAGTTTGGAATTTGCATACAGGAAAAAAAAGGGGCTAAATAGTAACAAGGACAACTAGACCACGCGTTTAGGTTGTTTGGCCATGTTGCGTCACAAACACGGTTAGCGCCTAAAACGTTGATTTTAGCTGCTGCCGAGGTTAGTGCGAATCCAACAGGACCTCACGAGTGTGTAGTGGACTGACTGCCGACTCGCGTGAGTGATGCGTGAATCAACGGGTGCATGGAATTACCTTGAAAATCTTACAATTACAATTAATGTCAGCGGCGTTTGCAATTCAGTGATATGTGTAGACCATTGCCATTACTGCTGCGTAACAATGCCAATTAGGTATGTTGCGTTTGTATTTTACTGACTTTGTCTTATGGCATGCTCTTACATCCACATTCCAGTCAAATTTATATCAGTGCTGATTGAACGCTATTACAGAAGTCAGGTTTTATCCCGTGAAAAAGTATTTTGAATTAGCCGTTTTTATTCACCTGTTAACTTAGTATGCTACTAACGCATTGACTGATGTGCTTGATTCATCTGATTGATATTAGAGAATACTTTTTTGACAAACTGCTCGCGCACTAAGAAGGGCAGTTAAAGGACTCGTTTAACTCATTCTAATCATCCATCTGTCGGCTTAACTAAAAGTAATTTTTCGAAGACAATATGAAACACGCGTAAATCGCTTACAGCCTTTTTAGAAAATATCTTTTTGTCAGTGCTGAAACCAATTGCATTTACTGAAAACAAACATGGAAAATAGTAGTTAACTGATTGGTGATGACAATAGTTAAAATCTAACATTTGTCTAATAGGTACATCACAAATTTCTTTTGATCTTGTGAAGCCGAAATAAAATGAGGTGCAAATTTTACCCATATTTAGAATTATTACCTCTCAGGTGGGCGTGTAACTTGTGTATTCTTAACCCCAAAGGCACTACTTCAAATGACCTCTTCAATAATGCTTGATTGAGCGTGTGCGCGTTTGGCAAAGTTGAAATTGTGCGTTATATTTCATGAGTAGAAACCCACACGAGGTTTCTCATATATCATCAACTACCACCGCTTACGCATGAAGTGATATTTGCCCCATAAATCAGCCAATTCTGAAAGCGCTTTTTTGACCGTGCCGACAAATGTTGGTTTGGAATGAATAGATGCTTGAGTGTATTGTCTGAATGTGACTGCATATGTGTCTGCATCCTTGTCAGCCAGTCGAAATTGAGTGTAGGTTTAGAAATGATATTCACTTCACATAGCTTTGCATTAAACATCAACAAATAAAGCACAAAACTGTCTGAAACCAGCGACAAAATTGCCGATTTGACTGAAATGAATTGTAAATGCACAATCTACCTTCCCAAATTAACAGCCTGAACGCAATCCAAAAACAGAGACTAGAGAGGCAGCAAAGTTATGGCTATTTATTAAAGTCTAGCCGATTATGGGCCTTCACTTAAATTAGTGCCTCTGATTAACCGTATCACGAGTTGTAAGCTGTTATTGCCCATGGTTTTCGCTAATTGTGCACCTCGATCAAACGAGGCATAGCTAGGAAATCTGGATAGTTAGGAAATAACCCTCGTTTCCTAATAGATGGAGCACATCTATCAGCTAGTCCAACGCGCTCCCTTTTCCTCTTAACGTCCCATTGGATCAGCATGTTAACTCACGCTGAACTTTATCGCGCATTGTAAATCCATCGATATCAGAGGAGCTGCTTTAACTGTGCCAAACACACACACACATGAGCTCTCACGCCGCCCACTGAAGTAAGGCATTTAAAGTACCATGACAAGAATAAGACAGAAAAATCACTTAGAATTCCGAACTCTCTTACTGGTTTGTTAATCAGGGTGTATTTACCATTGTCTGCCTGTTTGGCTTTTGTTTCAACGTCGAGTAAATTGGCACTTGCTAGCTTCGGTTATCTGCAATTTTTACAGTAACTGAGTGGCAGCGACACCAAAAATTGTTAAGACATTGTCAGAATGTCGTAATATATTAGTAAATATTTGTGCGTCGTCTAAAATTACACCAACATAAGTCAATGAGTGAGTGGAAACATGAACGTGAGATTAATTTAATATAGTGGGATACAATGCTGCAAGTTTCTAAGGTGCCTTGTAGCGTCCCTATCTAGCTTACGTGCAATTATACTTAATAATGCTGCTTTCTGGATTAGGAAAGAATGTTCGTTGTACTCGGTTGAGCAGGCATCTCAACATATATCGCACACCGCAATGTCATTGTAGATTACAAAACCGCTGTGCTCGCATACGAAGCAACGCCTAGGAGGCAAATATCCGATGTTCCCTAATAGATGGAGCGCCTCTTGGTTCTTCTCCATTGCGCTCACATTTCCTCTCAACGTCCCATCGGATCAGCATGTTTTACTCATGCTGAACTTTATCGCGCCTAGTAAATCCTTTCATATCAGCGGAGGTGTTTCGACTGTGCCAAACACAAACTTGAGTTCTCATGCAGCCCACTTAATTGAGACAGTTGTAGTGAAGTGTGCACATGTGACATGCCTCCTACATTGCCAACGGGTTCCGCTGTTTAAACGTTACAGCTAATAACATCGTGTTTTACATTTACAGAATAAAATTAGATACAAATAAAAATGAATCGGTAGTTTAAAATAAAAGTAAAAAAAATTGATAGATACATATTTTTGTGAAAATAGGCGACTGAACATGTAGCGCCGACTAACTGTCTCATTTCACTTGTGCCATGAAATGCCTAAACCAATATATTGCGCTTGGATAAGATTTTTTTATGTTGTGTGAAAGATATTCTTTCTATAAATATCAGCAATAAATTACCTTTACTGAATTGACTGACTAGAGTCTAAGGCGTTTGGGTCATTTTTTTGAAAATACCAAAATTGTAGCAGTAGAGTATTCGTAAAACTTTCAATATTCAGCACGTTATTTCACAACGAACTAATGCCAACGACGACGGCGATGACTGGTTTAAGGCCTGGCTCTGATTGTCTTTCTTGACATTCAGGAAGATTTATTTGTTTGATTTCAAGAGTTCATCTTATGCGGTTCGTGCGTAGTCAAGTGTGCTCATGTCGTTCAATCCGTAAGAAACCTCAAGTGCAACTATGCCTAACATTAACACCCCAATGTACTGAGCCACTAAATGATCCTGGAAACCATTTATGAAAGTTAAAATTGTATCAGGGTTAATCAGGTGTTGATAGCTGCTCTTCAGTAATTGTTACACAACAATGTTTATTGTATATGAGACTGACCACAGCAAAGAAACAATGTATTTTCAAATTCGTGCAGGAGATGGACCAAGCGACAAGAGGTACGTCGATGGCTTCTCAAGTTGTTTTAAAAATACTTACTGCAGAATTTTATTCTCAAGCTAGTTGATAGACGAATGACTATAGTCTAAAATTTGTGTTCTGAAAAGGCGACGATATTGAGTTTAGAACTCGTAGAGAGGTGGCACTGTAAGGATCCACTCCATTAGGAACAATCTTAGTCTATTTGGATACATCAATTGTTTGTGCTAGCTGCTTCAGTTGGATCTAACTTTTTTTTCCGCGTGAATTTTGTCTGTCATTCTACCACTGTTTCCGAGGTCAAAATCGGCACGAACTCATTAGGAAACTCATTTGCATACTTAATTAACTTCCAACTAAGATGATCCAATGCCCGAGAAGTTAAGACGAGACAAGTCAGATGGTTCAATATCGAGAGGTGGTATCGGAAACTGTGAACTGGTCATTTGTGGGAATCCAGCTGCTTCCATTTTCTACGGGGGCTTTTAGATAACATTGTTTCCGACATGTCCATGTCTTCTGCAGCAAAATCAGTGGATGCGTGGAAAAATTTCGAGATTTTATTCTGATTGTAAAATATAGACTTACTTAGTCATTGTTAAAAAAATGGATAAGAAATATTCAAAAGAAACCTGGCAATCAGTAGAGTCAAAAATGAAGGATATTATTCGTCGTCAGCATGCATAGCGACTGTGCCAGCACTGACTTATACGTAAATCAGGGTTACGTGTAACAATTCATGTGGCCACGTTACCCATTGGTAAATGCTCGCCAATAAGTACGCACTACTCTCTCATCACGCAAACATCATGCCCACATCAAACACGCAAGATGACTGGCAGTACACAACGCGTTGCCTTCAATAACCTACATCCCTACTAGTAATCCGGTGCTAAAAGCTTGACAATCAAAGCAGGGGTGGCCACGACGGACACAGCAGCAAAAGTTTAATCATCTACACAGGCACTCACTACGTGCATAACTGTATACGCAACCGCTCGTATGTTGTCTACGACCTACGGCAGCAGCTGCGGCTCAAACGAAAGTATCAAGTTTAATGACACCGACGACGATGACGGCGTCAGGGATAGCGCCAATGCTGCACATACCAGTAGCCTTGTCAGCCGTTGTCTAAAATAGCACAGTAGACAAGCGCACCAATTAGCTGACAACTGGTTTGTTCGTTGTACCAAAAATTCAGACACATGGCTTAAGCTACGAGGCACAGCTGGCTCAATAACCACCTTCAGCAACTAATGAAAACCACCAGCCTCACTGCGATGGAATATTCTTATCAGCGGAGTGAGATATTCTCATCGCTGTGGACTGTAATCGGTGCCTGTTTGTTGCCTCTCTTCGGTGGTGTCAACAGCGTCAAGAATCTGACTGTGATGTCTTTTTCGAAATGCTTAATGAGAAAACTCATGTCCGGTTCAAACCAAAATTTTCAATGTCTCCTGCCGGTACTGCCACATGCAGGTCCAAGCCAGAAGCTCACACTCTGGACCGAACCCTGTAATTGGCCTGCATTCTGAATATTGAAATAATCGACTTCATGCCTTGGCAATGTCCACAACGACGGATTCTTAGACTTGCTTAAAAATCACAGCACCATTATTGTCCAGGAAGAGGCAGTGAGGCATATATCAAATCAATTTTTAAGATGTAGAAAGTTCAATTAATCATTTACAATTTGATTTCGGCAAAATTGGACAGCATCTAAGAGTAAACATGAACTGTGTCATTAAATTAAAACCAAGTGCACTAATTCCCGAACAACTGCATAATGAATTTACAAACAAAAACTTAATAAAGTGTAAAGATGAACAAAAATGAAGCCCATAATTTGTGATAGCAGGAAGTTATTGGTTGAATGGCTTACTGTAAATAATATTTTTGGTTGAATTAACAAGAACATCAAACAAAAGCACAATTTAATAGTCATGAATTGACCTGTAGTATACACAAATGCAAATAAAAAAAATTCTAACACAACAGACAAGAATCTGAAGAATAATCATTTCAAGTCAGGCGACGTATATGTGGGTCCACCCCGGTGGCTAAACTGCTCATTATATGCTGTTTATGGTCTGTAGTGTCTGTGCTTGGTAGATAGGTTCCTAACCTTCCGTTGCAATGCAAACGGCCAAAGGATTGGGTGAAGCTGGCTTGGTCCGAAATGTCTGCGTCTTTGTACCTCGCTACATCTCTACGTTAATAATGTGGCTTACAAACTCGTTCCACCTAATGTTTGGTTCTCAAGCTTTAGGAGGCTGGTACCAAGAGGGTTCTGAGCTGGTGACCACGACGTGACGTAACAACGATATTTTTGCCTAGACGGATGTTTTGCAGACCTCCCTTTTGTTAACAATAAGCACCCTATTGCTGTACAGTGCATTTAGGAAAACAGCATTTATGTCAGCTTTCCTCAGTTAATTTTACCTCTCAAGTTTTGTTTGTTTATGCAAATCACGGCTAATTTTTGCAATCAAAAGACTACCGCTGATTATCCATGTCATCATAAGCTTTTGTATGCCTTCAGGCAAACGTTGACACGGACGTTGTGGATTTGCTTGAAACCGCCACCTGAATGGCCCTATGAAAATTTTTATATCTGCTGACCGACCAACCCGATAGAAGCCCGTGTTCGACAAATCCTTTTTATATCGAACATGGTGACAGACCCATTGCTTGAGGTATTCGCCAAATGCGCCATCTGGCTGCAAATAATCAGATCTATTATTCTAGTTAGCGCCAATTTCAATTTAAATGCTTTGTACCAAACAAGAGTGTCATAACTTTGATCAAAGGCTCAGAAAGGCCGATGAAATGAACTCGCTGAAATGTCCAAAGTCATGAACGAGTGTTTTATCAAGGGACTAAGAAAACATGCCAATCCTTTTGCTGTATCAGTTAGCACGAATACGTCGCGCATTACTAAGCAGCCAGAACAACTTAAAAACACCTGAGCAAAATCCGCGACATTTATTGTGAGCGGCCACAATTGCAACGCTCTGCTCCACGTCCTTGCCAACCTTATCAGCCTTGACTTATGTTGATGAATTCATTTCTATGGCGAAAAGAAAGAAACCTGCAAGCAGCCACGCAGCCACTTGTGACCCTAACAAACGTCCTTGATAAACTTGAAGGTTAGCGGCGTTAGATTGACACTGGTGTCAAGGGTTACGAAATAAGCTATTATTGAATAATCGCCACCTGCAAACTTTAATTTGAGTCAAAGGCGACAATTGTCCTTATTTATATAGTAATTGGTGTTTAGCTCTTAATTATTGGGACCTATATATTTACGCAGACTAATTTATTCGTTGCATTCGGGTAGCAGAATATCAATGACTAAAGTGATGAGTTATCTGAATAAGTAGCTGATGATATTATGACGATTTCCCCAAGGTTGTCTAATAGTGCAGGGTTAACTGCAAACCCACATACCAAGTCATGGGTCATGCTGTGTATAACCGCCTGGGACAGACGACATGGGGATGAGAATCTTGAAGCATCCGAAAACGTGTTTGAGCGAATGTGATGCATCGTGATATTTCTAGTTCATTTTTGACTCCACTGACTGGCGGCTTCTTTCCAGCCTTTTACGAACATTCTTTCTGTTAACAATGACTAATAAAGCCTAAGTTGCACAGTCGCAAGGTGTCATTTAAAATGTCTCTTTACGGCTCTTTACTGATTTTGATACAAAAGCTTTCGACTTCTTTCAAACAATACTATTTGAAAGCCTCCATGAAAATGGAAGCTGCAATATTCACACGAAAAACTAGTTCGATCGTCATTAGCACCCAATTTTCATTACCAATCTAGGTGACATGTCCCATTTTGATATCTTGCCCACTAGAGCATCTTAACGAGTGCTTGATGTGCCTATCTAAGAATGCCAAAAATTTGGCAATGAAAATTATTCAATTAAAATCAGATGCATCAAAAGCATTCCAGAGTAAGTGAAGATTGGAGGCGGTTATTTATCGACATCTACTAACGAGACCAAAATTTTAATCAACAAATAAAAACAAGCAATGGCTCAGTTCACACTGTAGGATCTAAATATGCACTAGATTTTACATTTTTAATAAAACTGCCGTTAACAGCTGAAAAAAACTGGCACTTATTCCATGTGAACGGTTTGCGTTAGATCGAAACTTGATGGCCGTAATATCGCTCAATTAGCGCAGATCTCCATCCAGTAGACTGCAAGTGTAATTAACGCCGTATGTTCGCCTAAGCAATTTATGTCAACAAAAAGGATCTTGCATTGTTGCGCAGCAGGAATGGCATTGGCCTATGTGAAACACTGAATTGCCAAGTCTGCTAAAATTAACACCTCCTCAGCTGAAAGCATCGTACCGAAACGCCAAAAATTCGCCTGCATTAGGTCAATTTCATAATTGAATTTAAATTGAATATCTGATTAATGTTTTTTATATCAACACAAGCGAAACAAAACCGTAGGTCGAAAAGATCATTAAACAACAGATGTTTATATTGTGTTTAGCAACTCAGCTTCAATGGCATGCGGGTTAACACGCGCAAATTGCAAACTGAGTCGAAATAAGTAGAATTTTACTCAAGCACAGCAGAATGCGATTGCGCTTAACCCGAGTGGAAGGTGCGGGTACCGCTTAATCAAGAATCCTAGACTTAAAATCGACGCATCTTAAGAACACGAATATCAGGCGATCATATTTTATTCAGCAGCTCTGCTTCAATGACATAACGGTCGGCACACACGATGTGTGAACTGAGTCAATCCAGTACCACCTATCTACGAATTCTGAACCCAATATCGTCGCCTCTTCAGAAAACGAATTGAAAATTCAAGTCATTCGCCTATCAACTTCGATTATAGTAAAATACTGAAGTGTCTTGCAAACAACGTGAGAAGACATCGACGTGTATCTGATCGTTTGATCCATCTTCAGCACTAATTATAAAATGTATTGTGTCTGATCTGTGGTCATTCTCACCCACCGCAAAAATTGTCTTGTAAAGAGTTGCTGTTTAAACCAGATTAACCCTGTCACAATACTAACGTTCAATATTGGTTTGTTAGATCCTAAAATGGCTCAGTAGATTATGGTGTCAATGTTAAGCATAATGGGACTTGGTGCTTTACACGGGCGTAAACGACGTGAGCGCATTTGACCACACAATAACCACATATGATGAACTCTTCAAGTCAAACAAATTAGTCTTCTTCAATGTCAAGTTGGTGAAGGTGGGTGTTTTGGGTAAATAAACATTTAATTAGTATAACTGTAATGACTCTGCCAAAATCAAGGTTGTTAGGCTTTAATTAACATGACTCGAAATTGGCTTTCAGCTGATATTATCGATTTGGTGACAATGTGCTTTCCCATGTTTTGTCTGTTCGTAAAATTTCCATGGCTCTAGCTTACTGACCCAAGCGCTACTCTGACTCGATTTAACTGATTTCAAAATAATGTGTCAAGCGACAGCGTTTGGAGAGATCTGAACCTAATAATCTGAACCTTAAGCAATTTTATTACAATTTACGTATTATTAAGACAGAATGCGTTTAATAAATCAAAATCAGTTGAACACAAAAGCAAAGAAATTGGATATGTGCCGCGGCAGGATCAGCAATAATTTACGCGAAGCACTGAATTGCCAAGGATGTCAAAATTAACACCCCAAGAGCTGAGAGCATTGTGGAAGCTGAGGTCGTACTGGTAGTTGTTTGCATTCCAGGGGAATTTGAAGGATCAGTTGATTCACTTGCTGTTGCTGTTGTTGATGCTGCCGTGGTTGTTGTAGTTGTTGGTGCTGCCGTGGTTGTTGTAGTTGTTGGTGCTGCCGTGGTTGTTGTAGTTGTCGGTGATGTTGTGGTAGTTGTTGTAGTTGTTGGTGCTGCCGTGGTTGTTGTTGTTGTTGGTGCTGCTGTGGTAGTTGTTGTGGTTGTTGGCGATGCTGTGGTTGTTGTAGTTTGTGCGGCTGTGGTTGTTGTAGTTGTCGGTGATGTTGTGGCAGTTGTTGTAGTTGTTGGTGTTGCCGTGGTTGTTGTAGTTGTTGGTGCTGCTGTGGTTGTTGTAGTTGTTGTATTGGATGTTGTTGTTGTTGTACCACTGCTATTTTCTTTACTAGTGTTTGTTGTATTGGATCCATTGACTGCAATGCACCATATCAGAGCAAGAAGACAAATCAGCTTCTTCATCATTTCTGCAACGCAATAAGTCACACCATTTTATTTGAATTGATAAAACATACGCCTTACAAGCACACTGTCCAAATTTGAATATAACTTACTTTAACAAGTAATGTTCAGCTCACTTTTTCGCTGCATTTATACCCGATATGACCAAAGCGCGGATTGGAGAAAGCAGTAGTGTGCCAATCTGCGCACTAAATATTGCCTCACTAACCAATCGTTTTTGTGATTGTACATTACAATAACGCTATCTCTGAAAACAAATCTATTGTTGTAGGGCAAATACCTCCTATTCGTCATAAATAAAACATCCTCACGTTCCCTCCTAACATCCCATCGGATCAGTATTTTAAATCTACTTGATCTTCCTCTGGCGCATTAAAGCTTTCGATTTAAAAGGTACTGCTTCGACTGTGCCAAACACACACACACTTGAAATATAGCACGAATAACTTAAGTGACGCCGTTGTGGTGAAGGGTGCTCATGTGACATGCCTCCTACATGGCCCACACACATGCAGTACAAAATGACGTTTTAACTATAATGAATTGGTCGTGCCAAAATGGACGTTGTATGACTGCTAACGCAGTGTGAGATATAATCTTCAATAAATGATTCCCTACATAACTAAGGTTCCTCTTTTCACTAACGCGGCTTTGAAATTCCTAGTACATTTACTCGGTGCTTTACCAGAAGTTCAGCTAAGTAGTTGTACTAGCATCTGCGGTTCCATGGCTAGAATATTGTGAATCAAGCCGTCGTGAGTAGCAGTGCTGCGTATTTGTGTAGAAAGCAGTTTAAATTCGGTCTTCCGATTGATGATGATTTTACGTATTACTGTCATTCTTGACTGTGCCGATTAATGTTGGCTTGGCACTAAAAGATACTGGAATTATTTGTCTGAATGTGATTGCATTAGTTTCTACATTCCTATCAGCCAGTCGCAATTTGGTGCAGGTTATTCTTTTAACCAGTTAGAAGAGGCAGCTTCTGCAATGATAACTGATTTCAATGGAGTGCAAAAACACTCGACAACGGCATGGGATGCGGCGTTATGAGCTGTTATTACGCATGTGAGGTGATAATTTTTTACCACAGTCAAAGCTAGGAAATCTGAATGACAATATCTACACTGGCATAAGCACCTTTGTGCACCAATTGTAATCGTTGACTCCAAGAGTTACTGCAATTGGTCGGTGGGTGACGTGGTTCAAACATACGAAGACGGTTAACCCATGTCACGTTGACAGCATGAAAGGCAATTATTACCTGTTTTTAATCATTTTGTCGGCGTAATCAGCTGTGCTGACATTGACTGCAGAATATAACAAATTAACAGTTATATATGCCAGGCAAACAAACAATCGAGTGTTGTATCTAGAGCACAATAGCAAGCATGCCAGTGTGTAAAAGCTGTCGACAATATTCGAATATTAACTTTCTAAATTGAAGGGTCCCATTAAGTCAAGTTTTGTTAATTGGAATATCACGTTTTCCGTTAAAGCAACAAAGAGAGAGCTGGGTGTGAGTTGTGAAGCTGTGGATTTGCGTTAAGAATACAAATCAGATGTTGGTCTACGTGTGTGAATAAAAAATATGGAGCAGACAGAATACACCTTGCGTAGGTGTTGCATGTTTGTTGGCCTGATAGCTCTAATTACAGCCTGTTCTTCCATTTTAGGCAATTAGTTCCACGAGGATCTTACATAAATAAACTAAAATATGCTTAAATGCGTTTAATTTGACCACCAGGAACCCATCCAAAAAACAGAACAAAGCGGACAACAATAATCAGGTATCTATCAGAAATCACTGTGAATTTCAATGCAATCTGTCACAATAGAAATACATCTGCGCTAATAGACTGTAAATTGTCCTTCACAATGGATCAGTGTATTGCGATTTGCATCCGTAGACAAGTGGATTTGATTAATTTGCAAACGTCACCATGAGTTTTCACAAGAGTAGGAGCACTGAGACATTTCCAACACGTACTATGCAGACGAATCTGTCGGATATTAACTAAGAATTCCAAACTATCTGACGGGTTTTTTAATCAAGGTGTATTTGCTTTTGTCTGCCTGCCTGATACTTACTGGTTTCAGTTTCTTGCGTTGTTTACAGAAACTAAGTGGCAGTGACATTGTCAGAATGTCTTAACACGTATAAACGTAATTAGGGTAATTAGATAAGTCAGTGTATGAGTGAAAACACGAACGAGAGACTGAGTTAAAAATATTTGGATACAAAGCTGCGTATTACAAAAAAATAGGATAGTCTAGCTGACTAAACTAACTTAGTGTGTAATTTGCAGGGTATGCAGGGATCTGTGTTGCTTTCTAAGGTGCCGTGTAGTATGTTCTTATCTGGCCTACGTGCAAGTCTACTGAATAGTGCTGCTTACTTCATCAGGGAAGAATGTTTGTTGTTCCCGGCTAAGTAGGGATCCCAGCATTTATGGCACACAGTGATGACATTGTAGATTTATATTAAGCTATCCCCTCATAAAAAAACAACGCTTATTTCACAAATATCCGATATTCCCTAATAGACGGAACATTTCTTGCTGCTTGTCTTTCACGCTCCCATTTCCTCTCAACGTCCCATTGA
>UXSR01000614.1:0-23959 GCA_900604375.1 Mesocestoides corti
GTGTACATGCGTTGACTGAGATTCTGTTTGGCCGTCACATGTGGTGTGACCCAACTTCCAAGTTTTTGAAGCTTTCTCACTTGATCCAAACGCTCGGCAATAGCTCTTTGAACGATGCCTAACTGGCCTACGAGCTCTTGTTGCGTTTACGTTGAGTCTTCATCCATTAGAGCTAGCATTCGCACTTCTTCAAATGTTTCTACCAATAATTGCGCATTTGATGAGACACAACGTCTACACCAAGAAAACCACAAACTGATTCCCCCTATGCTTTAGAAACACTTTTTCCCTGTTGTAATTGGTATAAATGCAGTGCCATCAAACGTGCTGTTTATCAGTTGCCATTGCAAACTGTGCTATTCTGGGAGGTTATGTAACTCACGTAGACTTGTCGTTCGGGGTTCTGCAACCTTGCGTACGATTTTTTCAAAGCCACGAGAGACCTTGACATATTTTAATTTTAAGTACAATTCTAAGCTCGAGGAATAAGTCTGTACAAATTAATTCATAAACCCAATAGTTTTATGGATAATGTTATTTCCCAATTGACTGAAATTGAATTAGCTCTAATACATTTGCCCTCAGTCTAACCACTTCTAGGAACTGCTGGCAGTCCCTATTTACTTAATCACAAATAATGATGCTTTGACTTCCCAGAGAGCATTTAAGATGTCAAGTATAATTAATTTTGCCATAAATTGACTAGAGTGACTGACGTTGCCAAGACCTAAAACTGGTCAAAAGTGTGCTATTTTGCCGTGCCTCAGTGAGAGGACAGGGTTTATTTTTTCATTTCACAAAGAAAGAGGCAAACAGCCACATAAATCGACCATCGTAAAACCGATTTACTGGCCGAATCCCCGGTATTTTCGAAAATGTAAGAGATAGCCATTGGAAATTTTTGCCAAACACACATTGGCCCTTTCACCACGTAGGTGCAACTAAACAAAAAATAAAGAATTCTTGTAAGTCAATTTGTCCAATGGCGTTAATTCGCTTCAAATCACTCATCTAATTTGCTAAATTCAAACACGGAAATAGCGACTGCTAATTCGGCCGTCTTCACATCTACACGAATTTAGCGTGAAGCAAAATAACACCTCACGCAATAATCAAGACACAATTTAGTCCCAAAGAGTTTTGCGAATTTTTCAAAAGATTGACAATTTTCTATTTCTCAGAAGACAATCGTAGACATCGACTGGTTTTAAGTATTGAACACATTTAAAGCTGGTGGTAAGCAGCCGGTCAAAGGAATCACCGTCTTCCAATAGGCAAAGGGTTTGACAAAGATCGCTTTGCACATCCGCCATCGTCCTTGACTGACACATTTTCGGTAGCTTTAAAGCACACAGTCCCAGGCTAATTTCCAACAAATTAATGGAGCCAAAAGATTGCAGCGCCTCTGCAAATGTGTGTGTGTGAGCTCCCACCAAACTACTTTGCCTGGAATTTTGTCGGGAAGCGGAAAGAGCAATAGCCACCCCACTGATCAGTCGTCTTAAATTCGTCCGCAAAAACAGCCGGTTTGCCAAAGATGCGGACAGACAGTAGGCATCAAACCCGATAAATTTTATTGAAGAAAGTCCCACGTAAAACTAGTCCCCTACTTACGTTACTCTGAATCAACACCTACAGCATGTGAACACGTGTGAAACGCCCTTGCCTTCCTACACTCAAGCGGGTTCCAAGGTCTTCGAGGTAAAGCTCACACATTTGGTAAGCTTCAGAAGCGTCCGCTAACCAACAGAAACAAATTTCCGCCCTTAGGCAAGTCTGCCGGCCTGCGCTTCGGCAATGAACGGAAGTCGGTGCGGATTTAGCGACTTGACGAGATCTAGGCACGCGGTTTCCGCCGGAAGGGATACAAAAGTGATGCTACTGCGTACAACGAAAACTCGCATTTAAATCGGCCCTCAAGATATGCAATTACTAGCAGCTGCATTGCCTTCACGTAGACCGATGCCGGAGTGCCTGCCAGAATAAGGGAGCTAGGATTCGGTAGAAAAAAAATTTCCTTGCGAAAAGCTTTCTTAAGAAAGTTCATTTGAAAGACAATGAAGAAACAATTTATTTACAGACAAACGCGCTACACTTTCTTTGAACCCGTGATAAGCCGGAGAGCGTCTTTTTCACGAAGAAGAGCAACGTCTCTGTTAATGGGTTTTATGACGTGACCAGCCTTGAGAATGACTTTGGGCTTGGTTAACTGCAAGTGGGCCGCCTCTGTCGTCCACTCGCGGCTGATTGGCTGAGCCATCGCTTCTTCGAATTGCTCCGGTCTTGCATACGGGAATGGAATTCTTTTGACCTACAATAAACCAGAGAGATACAGGGGTTAACAAAGACAGATTTGAATGCTCCGACGATAGGCAACGCACACCGCCTTCGCAATTAACTGGCGATTAAAATAGTCAAACATGGGAAGTTCATATTGAGAACTTAATTGAAAAAAAAATGAAAACTTTGAGTGGATTGTGCAAGCCCAATTGGTTTGAATGAAATCAGCTGATCGATTCTTTGTATACCAGCTGCTTGTAAAGTCAATCCAAGCAGCCTCTCAAAGATGAATTACTTCTATTTAGGTGGAAATCAGAGAGCTTGTTGTACTTCCGCAATTGGATTCTGCAGCAATAAAGTTGCCCATACACTACCAATCACGCATTACTCTAGAATATGACGTACTTGTGTCTTGTATCTTGGTGTACCATCTCAATAGTAAATTGGTCTGCCGCATGGATAGAAATGAAATAACTGTAGCATCACCTTGTGCAGAGGGAAGGAAAGAAGCAGGAATGTATACACTGAAATTAACTTTTGAAGATTCGTGTGTAAGATAATTTTCCAGTGAAATAGCTAGCATTTGAAAGAACAGTTGTTAGTAAAGGACAGACACTAGGCGCTTGACAGTTAAGGGTGTTTGGGATAAGACGACTGGGATTGGTAACGGAGGTGACTGACAAACAGTTAAAAAAGACATTACAGTAGAACGGGAAATCGAGTTCTTGAGGTACCATGCGGAGGTCATAAGAATTGACGTGTAAGTTCGTCAGACATGGTATGTTTCCTGCAGAGACGGATGCATACACTTTATGCTTGTAATCAACCCAAAAAAACTACTAAGGAAAGCATCGTGGACTTTAAAATACAGTGCTGTTCAGCTGGAGCAAGACAGTTTCTGAGTTTCAAAGCAGCGAGGCGTAGTGTTCGCTTTTCGTGGGGAAATGAATAGCGAGGACAAAATCAGGCATTCTGCAAAACCCACCCCAATCACCATGCAGACGAGGCTTCCACGCCCGAGAAACTCACCTGAAAAGACCCATCCCACTTCAAGTGACAGTTTTTTCCATACTTAAAACAGCATACTTTAATGCCCCGAAGTTAAAGCAACTTGCATTACTGGCCACTGATTTAGTGCGGAATCCATTTGTGCCACCATTTACTCCGATGGTTTTGTACCTTTTTTTCCAATACATACTGTTCAATCATTTTCAACAACGATGAGTCACCTTTTACGAGGACCATTGCAAGTCATTATGCTTGACACAACGCCTCACATTACCCCCTTGTTATGATAAATTCATCCACGGTGCCAGTGCAAAACCCAATTATGACACGGCACCGGCATCGCTATTGCCAAGTTTGGGTACATGCGAATGACAATGGTCTTGTTATCATGGCCAACACCATTCTGCATGACTACTACGACGATCAAAGCTGCAGACAGCTGAAGAAAAAAACTTGAAACAAGCAGACTAGAACCCGAAATTTCGTGTCATAGGACGCGGTAGCCCGCAATCGGATAGCAAAATCACACTTTATAAAGACGAACATGAGTTACTATCAGGAAGATAGATTAGCTTCACTCTACGACTTTGTTTTATTTCACCGAAATTCCATGTTTAGGCACAACCCGAATGAGGGGCCTTAAAGTGAGATTCAAAGACTACCGTTGTGTTCTTTTACTCTTTGCTTGACGCGACCCGCAGAACAAAGACAAACTTGCTTCTGACAGGAAAATTAAAATTTAGTCAAACTGCCACCGTTCTGAGTTGGATATTATCCAAAAGTAGTCAGATATGTCCCAATGCAACAATTAGAACGTTCACAGAGGTCGCACCGAGCCTCTTAGTGTGAAATCTGCGCGTTCAAGAGCTAGTAACAAGATGATTTAAATTTTTGATAAAATGAAAAAAATAAGAAGGGTGCAGTGACGTTAGACGTGAATGAAATTGACTAAAAGTGGCACGAGCTGCTACAAGTAATTTGGACAAACACAGACACAAACGAAGTCACAAAATAGACATATACTGGTAGGACGCATACGCGGTGTGAATGGGGACGTGTGAACAAGCACCAGAGGCCTGTGCTGGCAAACACATTTCACGCAGACCTCTCACAGAGGCTTGCGTTGGTGTTGGGGTGGTGTGTGTGTGAAATCGACGCGCGATAAGGGATCATTTTGGGTGCTAACATAGCCGCGTTTTAGCACTTTGTTTCATGTGCACGCACATCACATGACGCGCACAGCAGGCAAGCGAGGCTCGTGAATATTCATAAATGTACATTGTCAGCTAAATCTGGCTTACATGTGCGCTAGGCGCTCTGAATAGATAAATCAGTCAAACAAACCACCTGGGCTTAAGGCAAAATACGCACAGAAATATGTTAGAGGCACCAGACTGGTACCGACCTTTAGTTGGCCTCAGTGCGGTGCTTTAGTCAAAATTAATCACTTTTAGCGGCGTTCGGGTGCCAGCACTTTACGACGAAAGCGTGCCGCACTACAAGCCTGCACACACTTTCCTTTGAATTAGTCAATGTCTTAGTTAATTAGGGGGCGCCATTCAAATAGCGTCAATCGTTGTGTACACTTTCTTATCCACAAGTAGCCAGTCTTGAGGTTGCCCTAGTTGAAAATTAACCTCACTAACAAATCTGTTTCAACATGATCTGGCAAGTTCAAACCATTACGCAGACCTACATCCAGATCTGATTTACAATCGATAGGAATTTAAGCACCCTTGGGTGTACTAAGTGGCCTGTATTTCAGTAGGAATGCATTCGATAATGCAAAAACACCTATTAACAATAAAACAATTTACATTTCCCAAATTCGTGTGACTACATTCCGACAGCGTAAATACAGAGCCGTGCTAAAGCAAACCTGGTGCAGAATGCATTGCGCTAACACTTGCAACCTGCGTGTTTTCAATTCCAGCTAATGACTCATTGAGTTCGTCCATCAAACACTTTAATGGCTAAACAATGTGGACTAGTGGCCAGAGAATACTCTTAAGTACGTTAGTTATAAGTGGACACAAATGACCGAAATGACCATAAACCCAGTGTTCATTAAACAATAATATCTGCCTCTGGATACTTCACTGCATTGAAGTAAGCATATCACAGGTAATCTTAAAATTCTACAAAGATGAATAGCGACTTCCAACAGCATTGGTAAAAAAACATACATCTTTCATTGTACTGTAATGCACTCGCTTTGCCTTCATAAAAAAAGCTGTAGACACAACAACGCCCCTTGTGCCTCAAGACATTTGTCAAGGTGAATGTCAAATACCTACCGAGATCCTAATGTAATTTTTGTTGAACAGCGTTTAAAGGCTTAAATCACACATTTTCATGATTTTCTTCCACGCTCAAGCGCAAAAAATCCGAGAACCCAATAACGGTTAGCGCCTTACGACAATGAGCGTTCAAATTAATCACAGTAATTACACGGCACTAGGATGCAGTAGTAGTTTTTTGAAGTAACAAAATTTGAAGAATCGTCTCTAGTAAAACAGCTACGAATAAACTTAACCAAACAAAATGCAATTAAGTGGGTGACAGAAATTCGGTAAAAAAGACATCAATTCAACGTAGGAGTCAATATCACCTCTAGAGTGCAAGTGAGAGTGCTACCAACACGTTAACACGTAGACCGAATCAGCCGCTTCTTCGTGGCCCATTCTCAGATGTTGTCATTTAAAAGTTAGACTAACCAGTATTTTTAAATTGCTAATCCTCTGAAAGGTAATTAATGAAATCTCGGCCTAGTATCTAGTGTGTCACTAAGTGGAAGCCTCAGAGCTCCGATTGTGTGTAAAATACACGATTTCCAACCTCTCGCTGAAATTTGATAATGCGCGGACACAACGAAAAAAAGGTCCCAAATTGGCAAGTTGTTCATGTTCCTCTACAGTAGGATTGGTCAATGAGCAGGGTTGCCCACAGCGCAAAGTTGGACCTGGGATGCGAATGAAAGAAGCTGCAATTCAACGCAGATAAAAGTACATTTCTTGTTACACTTCAACGCACGACCGAAAGCTCATAGGTAGGAACGGGAGAACAATTTATTTGATGTTAACGCACGCACACAGAACG
This sequence comes from Mesocestoides corti, assembly GCA_900604375.1. Taxonomy (NCBI): domain Eukaryota; kingdom Metazoa; phylum Platyhelminthes; class Cestoda; order Cyclophyllidea; family Mesocestoididae; genus Mesocestoides; species Mesocestoides corti. Next base: position 6,388 of record UXSR01000614.1, read on the forward strand.
CTAAAAGTTGGTAAAGCAAAAAGAACGCTAAAGGGCGGAAATTTGTAATTAAGCCAAACCCAAACAGGCAGCTTGGACGAGGAGGGGGAGGAGGGAGGAACAATCTCAAACCTGAAGAGAAAGTCACTTTGTTTGGTCCAAATTCTTCCAATGGTAAGTAAAGCGACAACTGCTTTACCTAGCGCACAGACCCACAATGAGATAAATTTAACGAAGTGAATGCGATTACCCACAGGAGGGTTCAGATCAAAGCTGCCACAATCATGATTATGATGTGTCCACAAGGTGCTAGGTGATGGGTGCAAAACGGTGGCATTTATTGTGAAAAGACTCGAATATTGATTTATCTGAAAACTGGCAAACCCTCATTGAGGAAGACCTTGATAACGACTGGATCGATGCTGCAAAGCGAAGCTGCGAAATTAAGCAAATCACTTATGGATCCACCTCAATGAATTGGCAAAGTCTCCGTTAAAAATAAAGACTATTGGAACAGGACACAGGTTAGGGAATTTGCGAGGGCAGTTATTTAAGTGCACTTAAACAAATCCCCCAAAAACCAACCAAAAGACCTATAATCGGAGGAGGCAGGAATGCAAAGATCGGCGGACAACCACCACGCCACATGGATCAGCTGAAATACTCCTGGTGACCCGACGTCACCTAAATGACGGAATGCATCCAAGCATTTACTGACTTACCTTAACACCATGAAGCATAGAGTTGTGCTGAAACTTTCCCAGGACCATGGTTCCCTGTTTCCTTTTAAAAACCGCTTGAGCTAATTGGAAGTTAATCACCACAGTTTAGCGGTGCTCATGCATGTTCGATTTCGGACACTGGACTTCTAATGTATGCGCCTGGGGATTGTGATTAATGGTGCTAGATTAAACGTCCAGCTTATCATTGTAGAACAACAAAGCACCGAAGCTATAAAATGTTAAGTGTTTTGACTAAAATACTTTGGTGCCTGGCACAGCCTAGCGGCTGGCTTTTCATAAGAACGATATTAGCATTTTCTCTATATGTAAAAGGAAATTCTGCAATATTTCCAATGAAATAGAGCGCGATTTTTTTATTTTCCACCGGGCAGTTAAGAATGCCGAAACCTTATAAGTGAGGATAATGATGTCAGTTAACAAAGGTGGAAAAATTGGCCAGGTACATTACAGGTCACAGTAAGCATACATACATTTGTCTGCATTAACCTATGATGTATTTAAAACGGTCTCCTAACTTAATTGGTGCATCTCCTTAAACCATTCGGATTCAAGCATCTCCATTGCTAATCAAGGCCGTTTCGGAGGCAGTTCACACGAAAAATAAGCCTGCCGATGAAGCACCAGTGGATCTTGTAGCAGCTTTCAAATTGAGAGCAAATCAGCAAGCTTTACAACTTTAACATAGTTTTGTAAAACCAATTCGACAGTTAATAAGACGATTCGGCATCAATAATAACGAAGAACGAGATACACTTATACGCCTCTCAGTAACAAAGCGAAAACAAAATGTGCACATGTGCCGACTGTAAGAAAGATGCCTTTGGACACATTTGGCTTATACCAACGGGTGGGATTGGGCATCAGTGATGAAACGATAAAAGCCACTTCTAGTGGTTATTAAAAACAAAATGCGAAATCGCAGCACACACTTACCAGGTGTTTTTTGAGTTCTGTATTCACCCTTTCACGGATGATAACCTTGGTACGGCCTCTGTCTTTTCGCTTAACCCTTGGCGCTTTAATAAGATGCTTCTTGCGCAACTGCTCGTCAATAGCCTCGGTGCCGGGTCCAGACCACCGGTTCCAGCCGGGCAGAAAGGGGTCGAGGTCCTTCGGCGCCTCCTCATCCTCCACAGCCTTCTTCTCCTGCTCGAAACCCGCCATTGCGGGTTCCACACTTCCCACATCGCCTACTGCTTCCTGGAGAGCGGAGAAGTTCTCGTCCGAGGGATCGAAACCACCAATACCAGACTCCCCCGTCGCCTGTGTGTCTGAGACCTTTTGCAGGAGTTCATCAGAGGTTTGGGTAGACAAGAGCGTTGTGGTTGTAGGTGTTGCATTCTCAGGGCCACCAACACTATTGTCCTTGGCTGCTGTATTTGACTCACGGGGTTGGTTCTCAACCTTAGGAAGTAAATCAGCATAATTTTAACGTAATCCACAACGCTTACTTGTGAAGCAACATCAATATCTCTGAGTTATTTAGATTTTAAAGTGAAATGTAGTGACCAGGCACTATTTCATCCACACTGGAGTTATCAAAGAACTTGAATTCCTGGTGGAGGTAAACTATTTACAGACAAAACGGAGAAACGGCAAAGCAGCAGTGATTGTTTAGAAGGAGTTGGCATTCCGATCCCTATGATGATCAGACAAGCAAAAATAGGACACTTACAAGGTGGTAAACATTTGCACGACAGTTTGTTTTTGAATAGGCAGGAAGCAAGCTACCTGGGCGCAAGCTTTAGTGTCAAATGTGCAAATGAAGCGACCAGCCCACTAGAGCATGTGTTGCATCTAGCCAGACGAAAAGGCAAGCAGCACACTTCGTTTGACAGCTACACCTGCAGAGTGGAACAGCAACCATGCCGATAGCTGAAAAACTTCCTTAGCGGGTTGAAAGACAGGGAATCGCGTCACATGTCCCAGCCTCGTAGGGCGTGGAGATTAACGAAAGCCCGTTATCTGCTGACGCTTGTAGAGAATAGGCGCACAGGATAGCTTCCGTGCAGGGTACAAGTCTCATGCACCGTTGAAGATTAACGTTAATTTCGCGAAAACAGAGTGCACGTTAGTATTTGCATTAATGGACTTCCTAAATCGCGTTTTCTTGACATTTCCTATTCTACACCCACCTCAGCTACTTACGAGGGGGAGAAGATAGACTTGGTTTCTAAGTGCTGGGTTCACAGTAGTAGTAGTAGTAGTACTAGTAATTGCAAAAAATCAGACCTCTCGAGGGCGCTCTACATTTGCGTACGATTGTATGGTAAAAACGAAGTGTGATGATGGCCCAAATTTAATAAACGACACAACGATTTTAGAAATATCAGAGCATATAGCCTCATTCAAAATAAGGACACATCAATGCCGCGGGTTAACACAGGGCCATTCAAAACAGACTGTATTAAGAGCACTTTTTAGTGTCTAGGTGGCTTGACAGTTTTTTAATCTTTAAACAACTATTTACTGGAAAAACTGTTAATAACAAGAAAAGTCGTGGGTGCGTTAAATATGGAACTCAGATCATTGTTGCTTTTGGCATCCACGTACGTACATAGTTCAGTGTGCTTTCGAGGTCCAAAGGTTAAAACAATTAGTCATTTTCAAACGCCCTTTTCAATAGTTGATTCGCAGGTTTTTAATAACGCAGTCGGCCATGCAATGGCGCACCTGACTCTTAAAATGCAAAATAATACGAACACTTAGCCGCATCTAAGGAAGACAGGCTGCGAGCTCCCCAGAACTGACCTTTGGACATTGCCAGGGAACATGAACCGATGTGTTCGTCTTTTTAAAATACCTGCAATTAGGTTTTTGTGAATTTGACCCGACAATGGGTTGATTTCGAGAGGGTGGAACCATTTGGACCGCTCTTGTGTGCCCAAATTTAGCAAAAGGCGCCACGCCGTAGGCAGCCTTCTCAGGCATTTAACGGTGTGCTAATCTGATATTTCGAAAAATTGTGACGTAAAAAGTCGTGGCTTTCTTTTAACCACTATTAACACCTAACGTAGTTAAAAAGGTAATATTATTTAATCAAGACATTTAGCAAAACTACTAGTCCAGAGCTTCAAAGTGTTGTTGCTACTTACACTTTATAAGTAGATAGCAACAAACAGGAACAAAAGGACCAAGGTACTATAAAAAGTACTGGGGATGTCAGCTTGAGATAGTAATGAACATAAGCAAACTAGCATCTTTTACAATAGTTAATGCAACCATTCCGAATTAAAGATGACTATAAAAGAGTGGAGATCCGATCGCATACTTAGAAAACAATTCAATGACACAAGGGTTTATGGTAACCTAAGTCGTCTCGATTGGCTTGTCATAAAATGCATAAAGTGGCTTTAGAGTTCAAAACAAGTACAAATTTGTAGAAACCAGACATACCTTTGCCCACCAATCTGATAAACGAGGAAGAGATTCTTCCTCCACTCGCTCATCCATCTCCACATCGTCAGCATTTGATTCAGCATCATCATCCTCACTTTCCGAAGAACTGAGGTCAACTTCAGACAACGCAGACTCACTGTCAGTATCACAATTTTGGCGACGCTTTGTCAAATGGTGAGCTTGATCGTGCATTTGTGCGACTGCATCTCTTGATTCTTTATCATACTTTGCTCGCAATCGCTGCATCTTAGCAAATTTTCCACCAGTTTTATGACGCAAACTAGCGCGCTCCTTGGCGCGGACCCGTTCAGCCTCTAGAAGACGTTCTGCAAATGCCTGGGGGTTGTTCTGACGCAACAGTGCAATATCCTTCTCGAACTCTTTCATATTGCGCCGTTTGGCTCGCCGGTGGTAACTTTTGCTTTTAATACGTTTTTGTAACTTAGCTTTTCGAAGCAAAGCAACCTCACGTAGCCGATGCTTCATTTGATCTGCCACCTTCATGGACATTTTGCGAACAAGCTTTATTTGTTCGTCCCGTTCCTTGTCGAAATTTGACTCCCTAATAAGAAAATACAATAGCATTTACATCAGTTGGTTCACACCTTCGACATGTGGTAACACATGTAATACATGGAAAACCACAAGAAAGATTGCTAGTCCACAAGAATGTAAAACGACTACAAATCGAATCCGAGAATATTGCATCTCCAGATGCTGTCTACATGATGTTTGAAAGCACCATTACGTGAACATGAATTTACAAACTGCAAATAAATACAATCTGTAGACAAAATGCACTGAACACAAAGACGTTGCAGTGAGATCGAATAACTGCCGTACAAATGTCTAAATGTAGGTAAACAAGGCTACACACTCAACTTTTGGATTTGTACATAACATGTAGACAAATATTCTTCTTGCATTATCCTCGTCAGTAATATAAGCAATTTCATATAAATTCGCGTTTGTATCAAGAACGTGCAAGAGGCAGCTAAGAAACCCACTGAAGCAATACACACACAAAGTTGCTGCAGATACATATTCACATACATCGGGGTTGCATTCTGATACAGTGCGTTGAAGAGCCTCCCCTCCAAATTTTTACAATCTGCTTTGATGGCATTAAGCGATTTTTCGTGTTTGGCTTGTTTAGCTTCATCTGAGTTTGAAAACTGGATCGCGTTGCTGTTAAGCGGAAAGATAAGTTGATCAGCTAGGCGATTGTTATGAACTGGTCCCTTCCATAAACCAAGCTTTTCCCGGTCCAAATTAAACTGTACTCTGCGACTTTTCTTCGCATCACGCAAGTCGTCAGGTGGGTCGATTGGGGAAGCTTCTTGATGAAGACGTTTTAGGGACTTTGCCTGCTTTCCCTTACTACCGGTCTTCAGGTTCAATAAGCCCCAGGCACTTGCATCTGGTAAGGCTGGGAAGTTAGACTACAAAAAAAAACAGTTTGATAAGTTAAAAAGGGAAAAGCAAACAACCAACCATGCTTTCAAATATAATTGGTCAGTGCGGCATTATGACAGTGCATTAAAATAAACTGAAACCAAATTACCTTTAGCAAGTTTGTAAAAATTTCAAGTTAGGATCTAAGTGTAGTATTATTTAGCTTTATTTGTTGTTCTGATAAGAGCAGAATAATAGAGATCATGTAAAAAGAGAAAATATGCATTATTTTAGGACTAAAAAGAAACACGATTTTCGCAAATACCAGGTATAAGCTATTTGATTATGACCACCTTTGAAATATAAGGTAGCATTGTACCGTTCCCTAAAATAAAAAAAAATTTTGAAAATAAAATTAACCCAACTTCTATTTTGCAAAATTTGGTTCATTTACGTAATAGAAGCAACGCAAGCACATGTCTGCCAATGTTAGGCGCTAGTCAATGATGACAAAGGTTTAATATACAGTTCACAACATCTTATAACCTGCAATTTACTTTTTTTAAAGACCTTTATCATATTCTTACCAAAGGACTCTTACGTGTAATTTGATGTAACATTTTACTTTATTTTTAACCTCTAAGGTAAATATTTTTCAAATTTTATTTACATTATTGTTCTTTTGGCCACCTTTCAGATTTTTTAAGTTGTTTGACTACGTAAAATTGCAATTATAGTGCGCACAATTCGGTAACGTCGCGAAAACGCAATGCCATTAACCTTTAATTTTGTCATCTCTTTATGAAATAAATCTGCAAAACAGTAACATGTCGTAAACGCAATTCTGAGAAGTTTATAAATAATCATGGATCTTGATTGCGTTTTGGCTTATGTTTTCGCTCTTTACTTTTTATTGTATATTTTCAATCGTGTGAACTTGATCCGCTAACTGTTTTGACACTTATGTTGCTTATACTGGTGATTTAATTTGCCTATGTTAAGAAATCTAAAATTACTAATAAACCTTCAGGAAATCATTTAAGTACATGTTGAAACTCCTGTTTCACCTTTTCATCTAAGAAATATATCGTATTACCTATTTGCTACCCTCTAATTGCTACGTCGACCTTTTGACGTATTTCTAATCACACATGAAAAATGTTTGACTATAATGCTAATTCTTGAATGTTATATTTTTTGTGCCTAGAAATCAGCTTATCCAGAGCATGTTTTATGTCAGTAATTGAATTTTACTTTGTCTATGAATTGCGCACTCATTTATTGTTTTTCTATACAGTAACACATTGTCGTGTCATTTACACACAATAAATAACACATTTTCATTGGGAGACCATTAAAGTAGCTTCCTTAAGCCCACACGTGATGATGTTGTGATAATATGCATAACCTCTATCATTTACTGGAGTAAACCCGAGAAACGCGCAGCTATATACCGTATTAATACTTTTTAATACAGACTAATTTATAGTTATTCGTAGATTTGTATCATATTTGTACTTAGCTTTTCTTGCTATGGTTTGTTATTTCAATAATTACGGCTTTAAAGCGGGTCATCACCGAAGCCCGTCTTATCAAGTTTACTTCAAGTCAAGTGTTAATTTTGACCAGCCTCCAAATTCATCAACTTTTGTTTTTTTGTACCTTATAAATACTCTTACGCGCTCGCGCAACGATAAATAATGCCTAATTTTTCAAAAGGTTTTCTTCAATGCGTCATCTCTCCTTCTCATTCCCATCTATTTTCATGGGTTCTGCAGTTATCAACAGGGAACAGGCCTGTGATGTAACTCTCTACTAGTACTGCCTTTTAATAGACTACTGAAGCTTAAAATCTAGTTTCATTATGAACCACTTGATTTATGACCGTGCAAGATCTAATAAATATGTAACCTTTGAATTGTAAAAGTCAAATTCAGATTTTACTTGAGGCAAATCCCCAGATTTATAGCCTAATTTTTGTCTGCTTTCATTCTCTTGGCTTCACATTCCTTGCGTAATTTTTACTTAAAAGTAAATGTGATTATGCTGTATTTTTTGGAACATTTTAATTCAGTTCTTTGAGGTAGCTTGGTGAAGCCATATCACTGCTGAAATTTTTGAGATGTCACCGTGGTAACCCTTGATTCTCTCAAATAAGAAACATGGAAAATAGTTGTCGGACTTACAAATGCCAAGTCGCTTTGTATCTAAATTATTCGCTATGATTAATAACGATTCCATACAGAAATTGGTCATGTAACCCATATTCACAGTTTGTTTTTTAGGTTGATTGTCTTATTTATAATTGTTTTGATTGTTAGAACTCCCTTTCTCCTACACCCTGTGCATTCAGTTGCTTTGCATATACCAGAGCTAGCTATGGGAAATATCAACTTACAACCACGGCACTTTTCAAAAATGGTAATCTGAATTTCTATGCCCTTCAGTTTTTCGCGAATCCATTCAGTTCAATACATTTCTGTTTTATTTACCTTAGTTTTTTTATTGATTTTCTAAATTTTACTAAATGGACATAAAAAAGTGCTGGCTTAATGTTCTTCAATGAAAAGAAAACAGGTAATTCTAACAATTCTACTATCTAAAAAATAAGAATCTAAATTTTATTTTTTTCCGATGCAGATGGTCTAAAGGGTTCTAGAAAGGTGGAAATTATAGATTTGTTTCCAAATGTGACCTTTTTACAAAATCACCATATTTTCAAATGTAGGTTTACAATGACTGAGAATGAATCAAAAGACTGCCTTTTCGTCAAGTACAACATGCCTGTTCCAACGTCGAAACAGGCCCCTAAACCGGTAAGATTTTAGGCAAAGAATGTCTACTTGTATTTTGAAGGAAGAATTCCATTCTGGTACCTTAGAACAACTTTGGGTTCCAAGCTCACCAAAGTCTTGATTGCTGTTGCCATGGGGTTTACTACTTGCAGGACAATCATTATTCCAGAGAGTCGTTAGGGCTGGTCAAAGTTCTCTAACGGCTTGTACCACCAAGCTACTGAAATTTAAATGAAAAACATTCGTACCTTTTTACGACCATCTGTATTTGTCATTATAGCCTCGAACCATATGTGGTCCAAATCCCAACCCTCCTGAAGATTTGGAGACTTCAGGAGAGAATAAGTTGGAGGCACGTCCAGATATTTGCAAGGCCATGTCTCCTTCACATTCTCCAACCGACCAAAAAACTCTGAAGATGCTGGAGGAAGAATTTCCACCTCGAGTGGAAAAGGTTGGGAAAGATACCTACATTTCAACAGTGAAAGAGGTGCAGGCCTCAAAAATGGAAATAACTGGGCTTATCGATGACATTCGCATGAATCTTCTTCAGCGTGCTGCCTGTCGACGGCCCTTGTGCCATATTCGTGAAGACGTCTTATATTGTACTGTCAGAGAGCTTCTTAGACAGGTAAACTATTTAAAGTTCTTTGTTTAGTTTGTGAGCCTTCAGCCAAGAATCAGAGGAAGTTAAAGGTATCAAGAATCCCTGTTTTAGTTGCATTTCTGTAGTACTACTAGATCGTTATAGTTTCGTGACACCAGCAATTTGCAGGTTAAGACATTCTAGAACTCTCGACTTAACATGACGTGCATAAGAAGACACGGGATGTTGTATGCTTAGTTCCAAATACCAGACGTCGTGGCGGAACTGTGCTCAGGCTTCATACAAACATTAGCCTCGGGCCATTGAGCAGCGAATTCCTGTGACCCAAGTTGTTCTATTTTTAGCAGCTCGGTAAAACGAGCTCTAAAACGACGTTTTTCTATTAGGCTAAATTTAACTAAATAAAACAGCAAGAAATTGGTTTCATTTTAACAAGGCAGCTTATAAGATCATTTTTAATTGCCTACGGATACGCACTTGAAAATCTACAAGTGCTAATAAACCTGCAGGGGGTCATTTAGTATCCCTTTAAGCTGATAGCAAACAGCAGCCAGGCTGGTTAATTAGAGTGTATTTTGAACACCGGACCTAGTTTAACCCATCAATTTTTATTATTTTTAAGTGAAATAAGCTAATAAAACTCTTTTGGATTCTTCATTTAGCTAATTATTGAGTGCCCCGAGAGAGGACTTCTGTTTAAGCAGGTTGTGGATGAACACTACAAATACTTCCATGCCTACGAGGTCCTGCTCAGGTTTAATGATGCCTTCATGTGTCGAAGGAGCCTTCAAACAATGCATGAGCAGAATGCTCAAAAAATGAGGGTATGTTTATGTGATGTTGCGTTAGTTCCGTACTCTTGACATGCTAATAAAAGTTCATTATCGATAAACAGAACTTCCCTTAAACACGATGGTAAAGGTTAAAATGTGGTCTGAATGCATGCCTAAATCTACGTACAATGTACCTTATACGAATGAGCTGAGATGTCCTTGCTGTCACTTTCAGTAATTATATCCATTGTATTCTGAGCATTTTCTCATGCCGCATAATAAAAACAAATAGGAATGTAAGGAGAGATTGCCGACATAAGCATAGAAGTGTATGTGAAGAAACAAGTTTACGTCCATCCAAATCAAGAAAATCTTAAGAGACCTACCAAATGCGACTTCTCTTATCCAGATTCGAGATCTAGAAGAAAAAATTGACAGCCTGAATCATCAAGTGAAAGTACTAAAAGAAACAGCAGAGCGACTGGAAAAGAAGAACCAGGAGGCGAAAGTGAAGGGTGACATTCAAAGACAGCGTGAACTTCGCTATCACACCATTCTGGGTGAACAGCTGAAGGTTGGCATTCTTGAATCTATTTTTGATTAACTCTTTTAACTTCTCCAATGTCATAATTATATTGCATTGCATTAACAGAGGGAATCGTCAAAATAGTCCATGTACCTCAGCTCCATGTGCATAGGTTGACCCTACGAAAAAACATAATGCTATATACCGATATATTTATCCTTGCATTAAATGGAATGTATTAAGTGTCTGATGTTCGTGATTTAACTTATGCACACAAATCTTAGTCAAATGCCTAGTTCATTCAAACAATGAAAATTGTGCATAATTTGGCTGTGTACTTAACAACATTTCCAACAAGTTATAAAATCTTCACCGCCTTCAGGAATTGCTTAGGAATAGAATTAGACGACTTAAAATTTAATGAGTAACGCTTTCAATTCCTGTTTATTTATATTTTAGAATCAGTGTGAGACATTCGTCACACCATCAAAGGAAGAGTAGGATTTTATCCGGGTTACCTTTTGCAGCAGCAGCTGCAGCAGCATATGCTTGAGAGGTGTAGGTTGCTACGACAAGAATGTAATTTAAATATATTTGAGAAACATTTGAATGTAAAGTAATTGTTTGGGGTTAACAAATTGAGCCAACGCCAACAGCACAGTACTATTAGTATTACTGTTGATGGTGGTGTGGTCGCGGATGATGCTCTGAATGCTTTGAAATAAAATGTTTCAGAACTACATAGTGTTGGTTTTGAATCAATAGGATATTAAATAAATGTACACGGCATAGTTCGAAATTTATTCATGAATATAAAACTGCCCTAGTGTCTCAATTTCTACCGAAGAGGTATTAATTTAATATCTTATTTAACGGGTCAATGCCAAGTGTTAAATCTAGGTTTCTTGAGTGTCAGTTTGTGCAAGTCAATTGTAGGTAAAATTAAAGTTACTTGCTAAACTGGAGCCGTGTCAAATGTCGAGTAAAATCACAAGGCGAGTAGTTTAAACACAGTATAAGCAAATATTAATTTAAGTCACTGCCGCAAATCCCTTGTAGCTAAAATAATTGAAACATTGGGAAACCTTGTCAAAACATATATGCAAATTTTCCAAGCTGAGATGTGAGGAAATAGCCTGGTTTTGTAGTTAGAATGAAAAGTTGGATTTGTTTTAGTAAAGTCCTTATGCTGCTAAAAACTCTTGATAGACCCTATTCGGTTAAGTCCAGTGGAACGAACAGCACGTTTGTCAATGTATAGCTGATAGATATCTGTGATAGTTTCATTAAAGTACAGCAGTTTATTATCGTGTACACAGGGCTCCGGGTTCCACAATCAATCAAAATCTGTGAATACTGCATGGAATAAATTGTCGAGGATGGTATTTCACAACCACCCTATATTTTTAAAGTCGCTGCAGCCATTCTGAAATAGGTAATCACTGTGCTGGGAAATGCAACTTTCGCATTTAAGCACTGCGAAATGTTATTGTCACCAGAGACATGACCTCCCATTTTGGAAGAAGGAGTAAGTCGATGTGTTTATCTTTCTGGGAAACTAGACTATTAAAAACAAAATTACCATTTTTGATGATGTCTTGACAGGAAATAGGCAACCCTAGGTCGAAAACCGGGGAAGGTTTTAAATGCAAACATATATCAGAACTATTACGGTTTTTTCTTAATTAGTCTAAGTAAAACCGCATAAACCAAATCTCGATTTGAAAATGCAACGAAGCATCCATGCATATAATGTTAACTAAAAGGCGTTTAATTTCAGTTATGTTATGTTATAATTCATTCCGTTCGTGACGAACACTTGTAGTGGTTAGCTTGCACTACTTTAAAATGTCGCCAGTTAACGGGCCGTAACAGCCCAAAAGCATGGAGAGGAGAGGCGACATCAGATATAAACACCCGCCGTGAACAGGTCAGCCGAGTGCGTCTTCGAGTGTGGATGCGTGAACGTGCCCACTGGGGGCTTGTGAACATCGATCGATGGAAAGTAATGATGAGCCACAGGAACTAATCAACCCGCGCTGAACCCGTTCTCAAAAGAGTCCAAGCATGTGCGTCCGCTGACGGTCTACCACACACTCGTTGTCTACGCTTCATGACAACAGTAATATGCCGAATTGGTGATTTGGCAATGCGTTTAGGTTAAGGTTTTGTCTTGCTGGACAGGAAGGCATGTCCCTAATTAATTACATTCCAAAATTTTCAAGAAGTCTGCGTAAATTTCTTTGCTTGTGTTTAGTAAGAAACCTTAGACGAGCACCCTCGAGCATGTTAGGGATTTTGCTCCTGTTAATCTCTTCAGATTTTTTTATCAAGGCTTTGCTTTAAAGGTTTACTGACTGCGGAAATCGACAGACAGCCTTGGTCCTTACAATACACTGCTCAAATTTAATTCCGTCATAATGAACATCCAAGCCGGTGTTCAAGATTGGCACTTTTGCGTTCCATTACAATTCAGTTGAAAAGTATGACTAACTCATATTGCTCGCTAACACCAAGTCTGGGTAGTTTAAAGGGCATTTATAGAAAGGGAATGGTTACAGTGCTTTAAACTACTTATCAGGATACATTGGTGCCACAACGTTTCCCGAACGCCGATCCGCGTATTACGTGTTTTCTCATTTTTGACATTATTGCTTTAAAGACAATTGCTATCTGTACAACAATCCAGTTTTATGGTCTCTATTTGTCGGAATTTAAGTGTAAATTACCTGAACGTGTAAACTTTAGGATAAGTATCTGGAAAATTTAGGCTTATCAAACAGCGGAGTAAACGTCAAACACTTGATACGTAATTACTTCGCCAAAACTTTATGCAGCATCCTCTTTTAATTATTCTTAAATTGGGACCACTTCGGTTCTGGTTAAAGAGATCTATTAAAACTAAAAACACACAAAAACTGTTTCCTTTTGTTCGGATCAACAGTAAATCTGTATTCTCATTAGACCAAACATATTGTTGAGAATCAATGAGAATTACTTAAATTACTTGCAAATGCCATTATCTGGCCACTAAATGAATTTCAGGCAACGTCGGTACCCCAAATTTGTTGTGGCATAAGATGACTCACGAAACCCTTACGATATAGAGCGAGATAAAAGGCATCAATTTTTATTTTCTTATCAGAAAGATTTTCTACATGCTCTTGCATAGATAAGTTTATGCATAATCATTAAAATAGACATTAAACCCAAAAACGTATCCCCGAAAGTATTAGTAATTGAGGCGTTAAGCTGGGATGAAACAAAATTACTTTTGTAATTACGATAACCGCTGGGAAACATCCGCGGGTCAGTACATCACGTGTCAGAGCAGACCGTATACACTATTTCCGTTCCACAGAAAAGGCAGGATTTTTTGAAACCGATGTTCCAGTGAACTAAGATTTCTTGTGGGTTTTCTGAAAACATCGGATATGTTCCTTACGAGAAACTACCCAATTTATTCACTACCGAGGTCGACATGAATATGGCTTCGATAAACACCATCGTTATGCTTACTAAACGTGCATTGTGAAAAGACTTTGTCAATAGATCTCATGGTCAAGTGCGAAACAAACTTGCGTCAAGTCAGGAAACCAAACATAACGCCTTTGAGGAAGAATAGTCTACGATTCCAGTAATATCGACCTGAAATCATCAGTTCTTAATTGTACAGTCATCATTAAACTCGGCGTTCATGTTAGTAGTAAACGGTGTTCCTGTTGAGGAAGTTCGCACTTCCTTAAATGTAGTATATTAAAATCCTGCAGCTTGATTAAAATTTATTGTGCTGAAGCCCTTGCTTGTTGTATCCGTGAATGCGGTTCATGATGTCACCTGGTAGCACACTTTAATCAGTCACCGCTTCACCATTGAAATATCTCGTTTTTTGTCTTTTATTATACATTTTTTTAGGAAATGGTTGTGTCAGTGCCATATCAAAGTGCGTTTTCAAAGAAAACGTTACGAAGAAAATCACGAAAAATGTATTTGATGATTATTAATAAATATGCTGTCATCATAACTGCACTTCATCGTAATGTGTTTATTAGTTAATAGCACTAAGTTACATTTTAGTGCAAAAATCTCATACAAGTTGCAAATCCAAAACGCTTAAATCGCGCAAATATTCGGTTTAAAATAAAGTTAAATGGAAGCCAATCTTGACTTCTTAAACTCTTCTACACTTGATTGTGCAGCGAGCAATAACGCTAAACTCCTGCCGCTTACGTTTCATCTACGTTTCCCGTGTTATAATTTTGCTTTTTAGACAAATTATTGTGTTCTCTGTGTTACACGTAATTATTTCACAATGCAGTGACCAATCGGAACGTTAGTCGTTTGGCATTGGCCGGAAGTGGAGATTTAAGTCGTTTGATTTACTTAACTGAACTGCTGAAAACTTGAGAATGCTGACACCGCTACTTATTCTTGGTTCCTGCCTTTTCATCTTCTGCCAGACCGCCGTGCATGGCTTGCCCCAACGAGGAGCCACTTATGGGGATGGCCTGGAGGGCTGGAGCGCTGAGGGGGACGTCCGCGGGTTCTCGAGGCACGCCCGCATTCCCACCGACTTCTCCTTCAACAGCGACCTCGCGTTGCTGAGGAAGATGATTAGCGAAAGCCGGCTCAATGGCCACAAGCTTCTGGCTTTCGGAAAGTAAGGGCTTATGCAAACACAACTATGCGACAAATTCTTATATTCCAAAACTTCCCATGGTTTATTCTTTATCTTTGAATGAAAGCTACTTCATTTGCTAGTGATTTCTTTTGATCCCAATATCGACCGTTAAAAGGTTAAGCATATTGTTTAAAGTATAACAATGCGACAGCAATAGTAAAAGTACTGGAAGTCAAGGTAGATTATGCGCAATGTGTTCAGATTACGAAAGCTTGAACACAAAGAGTATAAATGGTATACTTACACCACTACACTTAGATTCTTTTAATAGGCCTTTATTGTTTATCCAGACTAACGCCTTGTAGTTTTCCCCAATGGATATGACAGATATCCAAAGAGAGAATATGTAAAATGATTACGAAATTCCATTAAAGCCAATAGGTGGAAAGGAATTAACTAGTCGTCAATTAATACACGACACATACGCAAAGTAAACACAGGTGCTCTGTAGTTTAAAGGACTTGCTTGATAGAATGTGGAATCACGGTGTAATATTTAATGAATACTAAAATCATTTTTATGTAGAATAGCTTGGCTGACATCTAGTAACGTTTTTAGTTTTAAGCTCGGACGGACTGATAAAAGCGAATTGTTAAATGACCAGCCATACACTTCCCCAGCAATCATGTGATGTAGCCGTTTAATCGGAGAAGTGCAGATCATTACGAGCTCTCTGCTTCAGCCAAAACAAAAACATCGGGTAGATTCGGATTCATCAAAATCGCTGTACACAACATTTTTGTCCGATGGGCAAATTCATGACAAATAGAAAAAATTACACAACAAACCATCCGCACACCCACGAACTCCAATAAATAGGTAAAGTCAAGCGGTACCGGTCAACCAGCTCAATCCATCGACGAAACAGCCCCTGCTTCGACGCCATATCCATACGACTAGTTGGTACAGTCTGGTTAGACATAAGTGATTCCAACCGAATATCAGCAAGCGTCCTACTTCCCCATCCCCACCAATACTGCTAAGCCGTTCTTTGCTTTCCCAGTCTTTTCAATATTCTAGTTAGTGTTCGAATATAGACTAGCAGTAAACAAATGTCTTCTGCAAGAGTGTGGCCAAATCTGCTGTTGGTGCCTTCTTCCCGCTCTACTTGGTTAGCAAGAAAATTCGCGGAATAAAGCATTGTGCACACAAAAAATCCCAGACTTGAATAATGTGACTTGTTTTAATGCTGGCAAACTGATGGTGGCGGTGCCCTGTGAACAAAATATCCTCGGGTGGCTGTGAATTTTTCGCAGGCTTAAACAATTGAATAATTCATGAACAGGTCCTTCGCTTTACTGCCGGTGCTGAATACCCGTTCTAAAAACACTATAAACGTGAATTCGGCTCTCTGCGATGCTAACACGAACGCCCACTTCGCACATGCTCGGAGTCTACGGTCAACCCCACTGGCAGCATTTATGCGTCCCGAATCTGTGGCAGCGACAAGCAAACTCCTTCGGGGAGAGGGTGTCCCCTCGACTTGGCTGCGAAGTGAATGACAAACTGCACAGGACGAATTTGTTCCCTGAGGGCACAACACAGGAATAACTTAGTAGGACTAGCCACGATGAACTCGGCTCTAACACAGCCGCTTCTACTTCACGAATTCCTTATTGTTTTGTTCCGAGTGGTAAATACTCCCTTCTCAACAACACCAAGCAATCCTGTTGATGTTGGTCCGACAAGAAACGTGAAAATATATCATAAACAACGTGAAAGAACATCGTAGTGTTCTACACAAAGGGCATTTTATCACCTAAGATAGCAGTCACGAGACGATTTGGTCACAAAGACCACATTCCTACCAAATTATCGGCCTACCTTGGAATAGCAACACCTCCAGATTAACTTCATTTCAATTATGGTGACCCCAACACAGATTTGTGGAACACCAACAGCAAGCACAAGTGTCGGTCGTATCGTTTACGGTTTCCAGCTTACTTGATGAGTACGATCACAAGATGACGATTTGCCCTTTCAAATGTAGTATTCAGTGCTAGCGCATCTTTTGCTGGTGGGTACAAATTGCCCCCTTTCTACACGATTGTCGCAGAGTCCCTTCATTTAGATGAGACGACAATAAATGTTGATCACATCCCTAAGGCTACACAAACCCTAATATTTCCACAGTTTTGCATTCGTTTCATGTCGTCATCATTGACACGACCAATGTTCTGGCTTTTGCCTTATTGGTTGAAATTTGTCGGCCTCTGTCTATTAACCGCAGAAATTGTTGAAATTGGAATTGGGATCCACTACAAAGCCTATAGCACCACAACAATTTGTTAGACCCACCCATGCGATGCACTATCCTCGGAATTGGCAAATGCGTTGTGTGCATCAGAAAAGGACCAAAAGATACGACCTAACATGGACTGCACTGCTGCCTCACACCAACCTGCTGAAGTGCGTGGTCCTCATTTAAAATCCCCCAACAGTGCAAACACTTGCTTTCCGTATATATTGCACACTGGTTGAATCACCATGAAGGACACTTTAAAACAGCAAAAAATGTGTAATTGCACAGTCCACGACACAACCTGATTGGTGCCTTCTACGAAATCCACACAAATTATGGGGAACAACAAAGAACCATTAGCGACACAAGAACCATTCACTTACCTACTGACCAAATGCACCAAGTCTTATGCGTAAGATGTTGTGCAGCTGT
>UXSR01000615.1:0-23892 GCA_900604375.1 Mesocestoides corti
AGCCGGCGACCTAACACTGAGCCAAGTGGATCTACACCGCATGCTGATGCGCGTGTAGCCCAAGCACGAAGTCAAGGCGAACCAATCACTCGTCGTTTGTGGGGACACACGAGGGCACAAGCCCAGCCCGTCGAACGTGGAGGGACGTGCGGAATGCGTGGGCACGTAAAGGCTAACCGCAGCCACGTAGGTGGGTGCGTTGCAGCACGGGGTCAGCTGGGAAAATGCGGTCAGAGTAGAGAGGCGTGCTAAATTTTCAGGCTCACTGCTCGATTCATTAGGTCGTGGGATTTGGAAGGTGGCGCCGGACAATTAATACATGAAGCACGTTTACTTAAAAGCGATTGGTCGATTGGTTGGTTGATTGGTCGATTAAACCATTAGCTTGCCACGTTTACTTAAAAGCGATTGGTTGAGAGTCAGAAGTCCTAGTCCAAGCAACGGACGCATGCTTTCGGTTTGAAAGCGGAAAATTATGTTCCTTTGAGACACAAATGAGGTTATCAAACTAACTACGCATGCTTTGGGTCCGATATTGGTGTAGTGTGCTCCAACAGCGCGCTAATCGTGGGATTTTGTAATGGCGCTGATGGGAGCTGGGTTCGAGTCTCAATTGAGGGCATGGTCCAAGCGTGAAAATTCCACACAAATTTAAAAAAAGCTCTCTAAATGCTTAAGCACAGACCTAGCCAATGAACACTTTTCTCTACTTTCTAATTTAGCACACGCGACTAACCGAATTCAAGAGAATAGTGCCGTTCAAGTTTGAGAAGGAAAGGGAGATGAATAGTCCTACATGAAAAAAATTGAACTACTGATGAAGCGATGCCGCTACGAGCACCTGAAAAATCAGCCAGTCCGAAATGGTAATTGGCTTCATTTATTTCAATTACTGAAGACTGCATCGAAATGCCTCGCTAAAACGCCCGTAATAACATGGGTATTCAACAGTAGGTCGTGTTCACAAACCCAACCAGCTACTACCCCGAGGTTAAAGAGAGATGAGGCCTGGTACTGGCAGACATACCACACATTCCCACTCCTCCGAGCCCGCATTATTCCTATTCGAAGTAAGGAGACCGTGAAACCATGAGTAGTCTTACAACTATCAGGTTGCATCAACCAACTAGATTAATATTAGGTAGAAGACAAAGTCGAAAATGAATTTTTTTAATACTTAATTAGCAGAACGAAAAATTACTGTGTGAATTTGAGTGAGTTGATCTCACTTGAAAAAAGCTGCACTTGAGTTTGGAAAAAAAGCCACTGTAATTTGCTAATTAGTCATTTTCGATTATAGTTACCAGTTCGTAAAAAATGGATAACACGCGGTGCAGCTGATTTGTACAGAAAAATGAAGTAGGCTAACGTACTTTTGCTGTTGAGGCGGAAGATCGTTATGGTGTAATTGCCGATTAAGCAGGTAGATGCCGTGAGAAGCTTAAAAAGAACGGTCGTTTGAGGATTAGCAAAAATTTGGACTTCCGGCTCGACTCGACGCAGAAGGAAACAAGAAACTAGGTTTTTCTACTACTACTACTGTTTTCAGATTAAGGCACCAGCAGTCACGTGCCATGTAAAAAAAACCGATTTCACCAACGTTTGCATGACCTGGTGATAGATAATCAGTTTTCAATTATTGGCGATTGAAATCTACAGAATGAATTGGATTATTGATTCCGTCTATTGCAAACCCAAAATGAGACTCATCCTGGACAAAAGGGATGGCAGCGAGGCATTACGTTTGTGCTTCGGTAGCACATGTCACCACATCTGAATTAGCAATTATGCGTTTTTCTCAACTAAGTGTTTGCCCCACGAAACGAAATACGATCAAGTTACAGGACGCAATTAATTAAAGGCTTGAGGTAATACACAGTAAGCAAAGTAATTGAATTTGTGTATTATAAACGGTACGCTTGGAATATCGCTAAAACAGCTTTCTGGAGAATAAATTATGCAAACACTAACAAGGAAAAACATTCATCAGTTGCTAAACCGCGGTTTAAAGTTTCGAAATTTGCTTACCTGAGCCTTAATGGCACCCCATCGAGAAAATCCACTTCGAAGGAGAATTATGAAGTCAGTTACTTCATGTGGCACTTCATGAATAAGCAAACATGACGTAGCAACGAGACCAGACTAAAAATTAGATAAAGTAATACTTGAAAAGGCCACTAGTAACAAATATCAATGGCATAAAGGGTAGCCGAGATTTAACTGATTAAAAAGAATTTTGATTAAACAAAGCAACAATAATGGTTATATTTATTAATAACAACTGGAACAGCGCCACAGCTGGATCAACCTGCATGTGCAGTAAACATGGAATGCATAGACATGAATCAAATCATGAAGCTCCTCGTAGGCATTCGAGCAAAGCAGGTAATAAAAAACTTTAAAATGTTTGGTCCATTTTAACGTGAATAACTTGAAGGTTACCGGCTATTTGGAAATGGAACCCAACAAAATCACACGTTGGAGGCCGAATTTACGAAAAGCAACAGGATTAGCTAAGCATATTTAAGTCCACCCAACAAAAATGACAAACAATTGTTTTCTAACTGGCTTTTATAGACCTAAAAAATTTAGGGGTTTAGTTTAAAAATAAAGATGGTTTCTTTCATGTAGCCGAGTTCTTATGGATAGAAGTTAATGGCAGAACAATGCTGGAACGAAACAAGAAATAATTACTGCCCAAGGATTTTACCTGCAGATTTTCTAAAAGTCACACCCAATCGTTAAGTTTTAACCGTTTTAAAAAAAGTTATTCACCACAGCACAAATTTTGTTCAGTTGAATGACAACAAATAGTTCAAAGGAACTACGACAATAAATTCCCATCGAATTTGCCTGTTACACAATCTTTGGTTCCCCAATTAGTCACACTACATGTGACTTGAAGCATGTCAACTTAAGATAACTTTTTTAAGCAGTATTTGCACCAAAATAAATAAAATAAAAGAAAGTGAGCCATGGGCTTTTTGGCTTAAATATTCACACATCATACCCGAACTGAAATAGAAAAACTGGCTCCCAGTGATACTCCATGAGAGAAATTGTCGACTGAATTTGCAAGCAGATTTAAGTATCCAGCTATCTAGCAGAATAAACAACAGTAAAACTTCCAACCTTTGGGATGCTGCAATGGGATGGCGGAGGATTGTCAAAACCTTTCATCGCCGTTGATGATACTGATGGACTAGAAGATCCTGAAAGCTAATTTTACGGCATTTTAATCATGACATCATAGTTACCATTAGGCATTCATATGTAAAGGCAATTTTTTCAGTGACATAAAATACTAGGATTCCGGTTAGAATTGCAAGTGCCCATACGTGATTGTTAGCTAAAAACGAGAATATAATATAAATGTTACGTAGTACCTTCTAATTCATCCAAAGTTTCAGGTAGTAAGTGAAGGAAAACTTCACCTAAAAGGCTGCCAGCAGCAAAGCATAACCATCGATTTAAAACTATTTACAAAATAATGGCTTATTTTTGCTGGGTTTACCTCTTTCATTAAAAATACACTTGTTTGGAGCCTCTACAAAGAGTGCAGGAAAGATTCCACTTGATCCGACGGCGACTGCCGAGATAGAGGATATGATTAAATTAAGCGTGGCAGCCTGACACACCATCTAGAAACATTGATGTAACCTTGAACATCGAAGCAATGATTCAATATACCTATATAAACTCACCAAGATTAAAAATACGTTTTTGTAAAAAAACTTACAAAGTGCATTTACTTGAGATCAGTTTCAATTATACGATTTTTTATGTCATCATTTTCCCTCAAAAGCGGCAAATAGCAGGCTAATAGCACTTAAGGGGCAAATTTTGGTTTTTCAATTAAATTGAAACATTCCGTTTAGCTTTTCACAGATATCCATTATTTTATCTGTCAGACAGCATGTTTATTACGGGTGACACTAGTATTTTTAGCACTGTTTGTATGTGCAGCAATAGTTTTCATATTTGTTCTGGTTAATTGCATGATTCTTTTGCATGCGCCACGTCTTGTTATGCACTATACTTAGCTTGTGTTGAAAAAAAAATTGTATTAATAAATCTCAGACTTGTTTACTTTGTAGCAACCTGAAGAAAGTTTTAGTTGAAGGATATTGCAAATGAGATCCTTATTTATTTGGATCCCTCACGTAATATTGTTATTTGCATTAAGATTGCAATATAAGGGCTTATAAGACACCTGGAAATGGTGCGGTAATCGTTCCTATCGTGTAGATTTTAAAACAATCTTAAAATATATGTCATTTGTTTCAGTGTCCCTTTTAATTACTTCTGTACTATTTATATAAAGAAACATAAGTTGTTTAACCTAACAAAGGTTCTTTTTCTGTTGTCACTAACTAAATAGGTTTAAGTAACATAGTCTTATGTTTTTAAAAGCTTTATACCACACAGATTTGTAAAAAAAAGAATTTTATCAATTTGGTTCTTTTTAGCGCTTATGGACACTCAGTTCTACCATTTTTATGGCCAATGTAGGAAAGATTGTAAGTTTTAGTACTGCAAAATGTAATTAAAAGAACATTCATATCACTTACTTATTGCCAAATTTATTTCTACAACCTAAAGTGTGATTATAGTTGCATAACATCGATCTTTAGATCGGAGGTCATACTTCAAGTGTAAATTAGAATTTTTTAAATTGGTGACATTTCAATCCCTTTTTTAATTAATTTCATTAAATTGTATTGATGGCACTATTGCTTAACCTGTCGTCGATGAACGAATACAACGACAGTGTGAACACTAAATTTACATTAGGTTAACAAATTAGAGGCAGTTTATTTCTTAAATTGCTGCAATGAACGACTTGAAAATCTGTCAATTGACGAACACAATAATGAAATATTGCATTAATTTTAGTCTGTCTAAGAAAGACGAATCAGAAGATACCACTATCGAATGTATAAAGAACCTATTTAGTTTTCATAAAACTATCTAAGAGGCCAAACATCACTTCTACATTACAAAATAATTATTGCCAATATCTGTCCCGAAATCTAACACCTAACACCAAGACCACTTCATACTTTAACGACATGTCAAAGGACGGATTTGCCATAAGAAGCACTTAGGAAAAAATAGATAATTCGTGATTTACTATTGAACTAACTCTAGAATTAGTTAGTTCAATGAGCCGGAAAGATAAGTTTGGGTACACAAATCTCAACCTGACCACTCAATAAATTTTCCCACTTGTGAAATTTTGAAGCATTAGCTGAATTACGGAATCATGTCTGTGAATAAATGTTTTTTTTTACAAAAATACATGCGAATTACTTCAACTTAAAGTATTACAGTGGCTGGTTATTTTGACCGCAATCTCATTTACCTTATATTCAAATGTGCTTTCGTTTAACGAGGGTCGTATCAATGAGAAACACTACTTTTTTTCCATACCCTTTGATTTGATTCTTCGTGCGTTCACTTCAGCCCAAGTTATCACAGCTCATTTATCCACGCGGGAGATTTCTTAGCACATTACTTCTTTTGTGCTCTATGCCAGTTAAAAGCACAAAAGACCCATCGGCTGGAAGTTCGTGCGCTAATGTGCTGCCTTTTATCCGCACATAATCAACTTCTGCATGTTTTTTGCGACGGTAAGAGCAAGCCACTCCCACCATCTGTGTAGCCTCATTTCCAGCGGCTGAAAGAAACCTCACAGGCACACTAACGGTTATTCCAATGAAATGGCGGACTTCCCCCACTGCTGTTCTCGGCTTCGTCGGAGATACCCGTGTTCACCTGATTCACTTTTAGTGCAAGTAACTGACTTATTGAGCCTCAAACATAATCCACTTGCAACTTTTCGGTGACAGAAGAAGTGAACTCGCCACAACCTGCCTATTTATACGTTGTTTCAGACATGCGGAAATAACAAAACATTACTTTGGTATAGGAAATCCCCAAAGCCCATCTCCGAACTGCACTTTCTGCGAAGAGAGTACTAGCGGAAAAGCATGAGTGGGTATTGATGCTCAAGTATGCCACCCATTACACCATCCTAAAGCATCCACTTAAAGAAAGTCCTTGAGTTCATTCTGATGCAGGAGAATCGACTAAATTTGATCTAGATTGTAATCTATGGGATCCTAGAGTTCGCAAAATTAAATATTTTCTGATCTTGATTCAGTGCGATAAACCTCACACAGCCTAAGGACACGAAATTAAGTTAAAATACTTCTGCTTATTTCTATGCCACTTATACACAGAAACTATTTTAAGTTGGTGATATGATTCTAGGACAACTAACGTACTCCTTTGAGAAAATGACCGAAGTACAGAATCTAATAACAAGTTGAATAAACTATGGAGCAAAGAATTGGACCTTAGTATATTTGTAGAATATAACAAATACGATATAACAGTGCCACCACTATTAAAAGCGTGCAACCACGAGCTAGGGACAATGACAGGGCGTAGAGAAAACAAAAAGGGGCACTCTTTTTCCCCAACGTTTACGTATCCATTTCGGGATACTTCGTGTAGCATAGTTGAAGATAAATATGAATTCGGAAAAATTCGAAATGCCCAAAGCAAACTATTATGATGCAATCTATGCAATATCACAGAAGAAAATAGTGGGTAGAAGTAATGCAAGACTCATTTTAATACTGATTCGTAGTTGAATATTTAATCACAGACAGAGGGCTTACATAAAGTAAAAATGTACAAATGGATTTTAAGTCAAATCTAAGAATCCTCTGGATGCGTAATTAAACCTTTACTGATCAAATCAGGGACTTCAACGGCAAGCCAAGGACCCAGCCCGAGCGCCATGGCATGTGCGATGCCGAATTTAGGAACGTTGCGAGTCCAAAGGGGTTTGAAGTGATCAGTAAGACAAATTTTCCCACCGCGATACATTTTTGCCGTCTTTCCATCGAGTTCGGGAATCATTATTTCAGGTATTGCCACTGGATAAGCAACTGGAATATCAAAGCACACGTCAAACTCATACTTCTTATTCTCATGGATATGCCTGATGGAAGAATTCAGTTATGAACCGAGAAAAAAAACAAACCAGCATTTTCCGAACCACCGGGTCCCGTTAGCATTAGATTCAAGCTGAAACCAGTGACTGTCATTTGCCTTATTGTGTTCCACATATTTTATGAGAGACGTGTACTCCTCCTTCAGACGAGTGACCCACTCATCGCCATCTCTTGGTCCAGCCCTTGTTTTAAGAACTGGTATGGCCTCTAAAGTTTTCTTTAGTCCTTCACTAGACATCTCCAAGACGGAAGAGTGCACAACGAAGTTTCCACCAATAATGTTTATTGGATACGTAGCATGTGTTGAATATGGCGGTACTAAAAACATAAAGAGCTTGTAGGCCGTTTGTAGACAAACCCAGAATACCTTTTATTACTAACGGTAGGAAGTGGTATAAATAGCTAAATCAATTTTTGCAGTTAAAAAATGCGAACAGTTAGAATTTTTCTTCAAATATCCCCAAATCGTTTGCAAACAACAGTTCAAAGTGAGTTAATCATCAATCAGTGATAAAGATCTGATTACTATTGGATATTATAAAAAAATTTTGACAAATTTTGTTTCTTACATTAACAAACCCTTAATTATGGACATACAAATCCACCGGATCTCAAAGCCTATAGTGGCTTGTGGTCTAAGCTCTACCTTACAACCCTCTAGTTAACATCGCGTAACAACCCGAGAAGAGTGGAAGAAGGGGTACGAGAGAACACGACCGTTTATTATCGTCACGCCAGCCAAGTGTGTTTTAGTGTGTGGCTGAGTGAACGGATGACAGGCATTTGATACAGTAACCAATGAAAAGGGGATGAGTCATTGTCACCGTCAGGTCAGTAACCAGGGTTCACTCAGGTGCGATCGCTGTTAATCCACTACATGCCAATGCCAGATACCGTAATCAATAACATAAACACCATTTTGAGGTTCCTAGAAAAACTGAACTGAATTGTCACATTGTAGACCACTTTTTTGTAGTTATGAATACTGAGCAAAATTTTTGATCATTTTTATGAAGTCGTCTTGACCTTTAAATATTTAAATGCCTTTAAGATTTTTCTAAGTGTAAATTCATCGAAGCTCTAATGTATAATTGGCTATGCAATGTGGTCAGGAAAGGCAATGGTTTCTATTCGTACTAAAACGCTGCAGTTAACTTTAAAGATTAAGCGTATTTAGTATAAAAAAAAACTTCTGATATATTCAATTGGATAAAAGTCTGGCCTTAATTAGGGTATAAGTCAGCTTCCGAATTATCCCATTCATGCCAAATTTTATAAATGTGATTGTCCACATACCAACTAAGGTCACTTTACCCTGAAAGTCAGTTCTTACATTGAGAAATTATGTGACTTAAAAGCGGACACAGTAAGGTCCACCGACAATTATTGGTCAAGCCAGATACTAAAGAGTCAAACTTTAATTATCACCGATGCTCTAATTTATTCAAGATTGTCAGCAGATAAAACAAGGGCCATCAACAGCGTTCATCACGAAATGTTTATAAATGGTGTTAACTTTCACTTATCACATACCTCTAAAGCCTATTTTGATTCTAAAACAAGGGTAAGATAATGTGTGCATACTCAAACGGCCTGAGAAACTTTGATGGAAGGATTGTCATGCATTAATAAAGTCATAACATACTTTATTTACTCTCACCAAATAAAATTTATAGCAACATTACACGGTCAAGCTAAGATGTTTAGGGCATTAAACACTTTAATAAAAGTTTATTTGACAATTTTACAGAGTTACAACTACTGTTTATATTTTAAGAATTTAGAACATGCCGTTTTTCTTCTGGGTCTTTTATTGTCTCTGATAGATACTGCGAGATTTAAATTTCTCTATTTGTGTGCGTGAGTATATTTTAGCTTTTCGCAAATGTCAATTGAATTGGAGTCTGCCGAGTAAATTCCACTGTCCATTTCTAAATTATTTAGTGTTGTACGTCTTATTGAGCAATACTTAAAAGAAAACAACTTGTTGCGCACATTACAAGTGCTTCAGGTAAGGACGATTCTCGTTAATTTTGCAGGAGGAAACCGGGGTCTCACTCAATACTGTTGATTCGGTTGAAAGCTTCATGAGTGAAATTACCAGCGGTCATTGGGATACTGTCCTGAAAGTTGTACAGAACTTAAAACTTTCTGACCATAAGCTCATGGACTTGTATGAACAGGTTTGTTGCTTTCTATAAGATTACTTGCTAGATTGTCATTGAATTGATTGAACTTCGGGAGTTAGGAGCAGCACGGACACTTCTACGTCAGACTGACCCAATGATGTTGCTTAAACAAAATCATGCAGATCGGTATTTGCATCTAGAAAATTTGCTTGCACGGTCGTACTTCGATCCTCGCGAGGCCTATGATGAAGGTCAGTCAAGAGAGAAACGTCGCCAGGCAATTGCCACGGCATTATCCGGAGAGGTCAGTGTTGTTCCCCCCTCAAGATTGCTAGCTCTTTTGAGTCAAGCTCTTAAATGGCAACAGCACCAAGGTCTCCTCCCTCCTGGCACAGCAATTGACGTTTTTCGGGGCAAGGCTGCGGTTCGAGAACAGGAGGAGGAAAAGCCCCCTACACAGCTCTCAGCAACAATAAGGGTTTGTAGTAATTTGATAAATACTCAGTAAGACTTGCGAATAGGCTGCATGCTTTATCAACTCTTTTAGCTCGGACAAAAATCGCATGTTGAATGTGCGAAGTTCAGCCCAGATGGACAGTACCTAGTCACTGGCTCAGTTGACGGCTTTATTGAGGTTTGGAATTTCATCACAGGGAAGTTAAGAAAAGACCTCAAATACCAAGCCCTGGTATGTTATTTGCATTCTTTCGTCCTTTCAAATCTACTCACAGAAGTGTGAAATGCAAATCTTGTCGATTTCATTATGTGTGCCCTAAAATTTAAAATGTAGGTCAGCTTGCTTAGACTTAAAAAAGATAAAGCGTATATTTTCACCATGGTGATTGTGTCCGCCAAATCATCCAAAGTCACCCATCTTCTCCCACAAGGCCATCTGTGCCAATTAGTATCATAAAGTTCTTTAGTACCAATACTATACATCGCTCGCGTGGAATCACTAAAATTTCGATATTTGTCCTATGTACATCAAAAGTTAATACAATTTGTCAGTAGCTATTGCTTGTTGTGTAAGTTTATAAATGGGTACCTCGTATTCTGTTCATAATAGGAGAATTTTATGATGATGGATGAGGCTGTGCTTTGTCTGGCCTTCAGCAGAGACTCCGAGCTTCTGGTATCCGGTTCCTCTGACGGCAAAATTAAAGTCTGGCGCATCCAATCTGGCGTGTGTCTTCGGCGCTTCGAAAAGGCCCACACTAAAGGCGTTACTGCAGCCCATCTTTCCAAGGACAATGTCCACCTCCTTACTGCTGGCTATGACCATTTGATCAGGTCAGTGATTATGGTATCTGTAAATCCACTTGTTTCTTTGCATTAATTACCTGGAAGCATTTGTTCACTTTGTAGTATTGGCTCCCAAGGCTAATTGCATAACGCAATCAATTATGCAATAAAACTTCAACTCATCCGGATGCAATTAACTTCCTAAAAGTACATTTCGTTATGATCATCAAAGCGAGGCGACACTTGGTGTTCAGAGCCAAAAGTCACCTTCTGCAACTTGGCTCGTTGTAGATGTTTGGACTAGTGACTTCTGAAATGCCACGATTCGTTGTTTGAAACAAAGTGCAAGGAAATGGAATTTTAATCATGGCTCTAGTCTTTATGGTGGTTGGTGTTGATTAGTTGACCGATGTTTTCAAATTCGTTGTTAACCCAGTGATACGACGCTTAGCTCTTTGGGCAGATTTTTTAATCATAGGACGTTCGGATTAGTCGGGCTGCTTACAAATCAGATGGGCCAACACAGTAGTTTGAGATGAAGTCTTGGTTTTATTTCGTGTAAAAGATGGTTTGTGCTTTCATCCGATTACCTAAATAATGGACTGTTTGCAAATAATTTCCAAGTCGTCTATCTGAAACGTTTCTAATTTCATTCATTTGCTATGTGTTAAAAAAATAGGATTCACGGCATGAAGTCGGGAAATCTGCTGAAGGAGTTTGTAGGCCACACGGGATTCGTCAATGATGTTGCCTTTAGTCTTGATGGACACCACGTCCTCAGTGGCAGCTCCGACGGTTCTGTTCGTATTTGGTCGACTCGTACAGCAGAATGCATCAGTAATTTCAAGGTGAGTACGTCATCTTCGCTTTCTTACTTCCTTGATATCACAACTGATTACTGATCGATATCCAGGAGCCGGTATCACTTTAGCCGACCAGTTTCGATTTTCCATTCTAAAAGAGGCATCATTCCTACCCTGTCAAATGCGGAATGGCAATGTTGGCTAGTTTAGTGTTTTGCGTACCTCTTATGCGGCAAGTCTTGTTGGGTGTTCCAGCATCAAATGTTATTAGATGGTTGGTGCCCTTTTCTTCCTCTGGTAGACCATTTCGGGCCTCGTCGGACGTGAGGTGCCGATATTGAGTGTACAGCCGATGCCGCGCAATGCAGACCAGTTCATCGTTTGCAGTCGCTCCAACACCGTCGCGATTATGAATATGCAAGGCCAGGTACGCTCTAGTTTAGCGCATCTTCTACCGCCAATTCGCCTTCATTTCTGTTGATTGATTGGTTAACCGAAAAGTTCCCACGGTTATTCCATCTCACTATTAACCACATTTGCTGTATCCATAAAAATCTGCACGTTGGTTTAACTTTTCACAATTTCGCCATCCTTCTGATATTTAAATGCTCTTTTATTAATAGTTTGGTTGTGTCACGTTCGGAGCGGTAGAACAGCTAATTCAAATTAGCGATTTTACAACTATTGTCGGAGAGTCCTTTATCATGCTAAATTTTTTCTTTCATCTCTTCGATTACACCAAACGCTCTAAATACTAAGTCTATGTTTCCATGCTAACCTGTCGGCACTGTTTTTTAACCGTAGCCTCAACGTCACATGTCGCTTCACCATGCTACAAAAGCGAACCATTCATGGTAAAATTGTCACTTACAAATAGCAGTGCACTGACTAAACTTATTTGTAATCCCAGCAGCCCAGTAATCGGAGTTGCCAGTGCACTCAATTGTTTTGAGTGTCATTAAAAACTCGATTTTAATGCCGGCTTTAGCATCGGCATTTTCCAGCCCGACACCGTTGTAACTGCGAGCCATTGTTGCCATACCCCCATGCCGATAAAACCGTTGCATAAAATCGTGCTGGATTTCAACGCTGATCAAGAGTGCTTGGCAGCGCAGTAGGAAAAATTTACTATCGGTTTCCGGGAAAATCAATTATATTATGTAAGCTAGTTAACGCGACTTACTATTGGGTGTCAGGTGATCGCGTTGTGTGTGGCTGTAGCCACATAACGAGGGTCATCACTGCCTGGTGACAAGGGCTTTGACCCAATCACGTCTTCCTATTGGCCCGCTGTAGGTCATTCGAAGCTGCACCAATGGCAAGCGAGAAGGGGGCGACTTTGTGGGACTCACGGTGAGCTCCAGGGGTGAGTGGATTTACGCTGTCTGTGAGGACAGGCTACTTTACTGTTTCAATGTCAGCAGCGGTGGGAAACTCGAGAGGACTCTACCGGTGAGTACTTTTTCTCTTCTGTCCCAAGCATTGATTTCTGGCAGGATGCAAATTTGCATTGTTTGTGTGCTCACACCTTTTAGGTTCATGAAAAAGAGATTCTGGGTGTTGCACATCATCCCCATCAAAACCTCATAGCCACCTTCTCTGAAGACGGACTTCTGCGTCTTTGGAAACCGTGATTCCTGCATTTGTGTCAGTGTGTAACCATTTTTATAACACCTGTTACGTGACAAAATTGTGTTCTTTCTTTGCATTAACCTTCTGGCAGTGACCGAGCAGCCCAGGCAGTTTTAGTTCCAACCAAACGTGAGAATCGCACGCTCCTTCCTTTTACTCGCTATTCATGTCAAGGACACACCATCGAAGCAGCTGTTTACACTTTTCGAGGTGTGCTCAAAGCAACCACATAAGCCAGGCAGGGCTGTATGGTAATTTTAACAAAATGAGGCATTCGCATCATGTACTGTGCTTCGCGTGTGCAAGACATTTAGACCTTATTGACGTTTACGAGTTACAATAGGCAATAATCTCAAGTGGGATCCGACTCCTAGTTAAAGAATACGATTGCTTCTCTGTTTAAAATTTGGCATTATCAGTGAGTGGAGTACCACGTGAATACAGCAGAACTTTTGGCTACCAACCGAGTCGTGTTGTGTTAGATCTATTGGTGTGTCAAAGTCGGTTCCAAGCTACTTACGAAGACGATAAGTTAGAGGTCGGTAAAATAATTGCCTATTCCATCGCGAATGTGTCCGTTTTTGTGTGGCAATGTGTCCGTGGATACACGAATGACAGTTAAATCACTGAGCAAAGTCAATGCATGTCTTCTTCCGTAACCATGGTAATCGCCAACAGCCTTCTGCCCTCGGGTTTTGTCTTCCACTGGAGTTACTGAGGGAGTCGTTGTCGTGTGCTGATTGGCGATATCAACAATTGACTCGCGCCCGGTAACTAAAAGGTTGACCGTAGTGTGGGGTCAAAACATTGGTCGGGGAATTGGTTCAGGGCCTCTATCTGGACGGATGCGGTGATCAAATTTCTCGACTGAAGCGATCAGGCTAATGCACGCGTCTTCCTGGTTTAAGTATTCAAGAAGGTTCGTTGGATGGTGTTCTAGCGGTTGGAGCATTTCTTCGTGATGCAGAAGCACACCTGAGCACAATGGTGTCTCAAGCATGGTCTGGCCATGACGGTTGGAATATCACGGCGATTTGCTCTGGCAGCTTTAACGGCGTTCCGATTTTGATAAGGAATGATGCTGACTTCCAACTGGCTGAATGTTTGAGTTTTTAAGAAGACCTTGAACTGACCATCAAAGCGCTCTACATAGCAGGCTGTAGTTTGAAATCGGATGAGACTTCGGTACGTACTTGACGTGATTTGAATTACTCGGCCTGTGGTGATGATGGAAGAAACTTCAAATAACGAACAGTCAAAACAGGTTTGTGGGTAACTTAAACTGTCGGATCATGGCGATGGTCCAACAATGTTGATTCCAACGTCGTTAAGCCACACATGACCTCGACCGGCAGTGTCAATAAGTTATCTCCGAATTTACTAGGAACGTGCTTGAAACCAGTTGGGTTACAGTGTACGGATGACCAAATCGTAGTTTAATTTGTACCCCATAAATATTGGGTGTGCGACTTAATATATGCAGTTTTTTGTCCAAGCTTAAGGTTATATTCAAAATGAAAATATTTTCGCAGTATTTTGTGGTCTTGAAAAGATTGGACGCAAGGTTTCAGAACACCGAACGACAAATCTACGGGAGTTTCATGGCCTGCCACAATGGCAAAGTGTACGACGATGGCAACTAGTAAACAGTACATTCGACGACACTGCATTTTACACGAATTCCAACAAGGAAAATTGCTTCTAAAGCACAGGGGAAATCGAGGTGTAGTGTACCCTGTGCTGCCAACGTTGTCTCCTATGAAAAGTGCAATTATTATTACAAATGTTTTTGAAGTGGTGGTTTCGTTCGCAATGACCAGCCGCGCCCCAGACAGCAGCCTCAAAAGTGAGAAGATCCGCAATTGCAAGCTCTACTGGATAAAGACTCTACGCAAACACAACAAGAGCTTGCAGCAGGAGTCACCCAAACACTGTTTGCTCCAAGCGCTTGCTCCAACAAATGAGAATAACTCAAATAGGTGAATGTTGGGCAGCCTTACGTCTGTTAACTGAACACAACCTCCCAGGTCAACCTATGAACACACACCTTTTACTGCTCTCCCGCCGACAACACCCAGTCAATGGGATTCTCATTGAGCATTGTGACGTGTGACAAAGCTTATGTCTTTTACGAGAATCGGAAAGGCAAAACCTCGTGGGTTTATTCTGGGACACCCAGCAGTCCATCAATGCCGAAACAGGACATCCACTTAAGGAAGAAGGTTATCATGTGTATGTGGTGGTGGGACACTAAGGGTTTACTTTACTACGAACTCCTGCAAACTGGTCATCAGACGGTGACTGAGCAACGCCACACCCGACAATTGAACAAACTGGCCGAAAAGAAACTTGATCAGAAAAGGCTATTTAGTGGGTAAGGAAACAGGCAAGTCATACTGCCGCTGCTGCTGCATGATAACGCTCGACCACGTCACGTTGCTCGCGCGACTCAGAAGACCCTCTTGAACGTGGGATGGGAGGGCCTGCCACACGCGGCACATTCACCAGACTTGGCCCCACCAGACTACCACTTGTTCCGGCCAATGCGGCAGCAGCAGCAACACGGTGTGCGTAAATTCGTCGTCGATGAGTTCATTGCCTCGAAGCCTGTAAATTTTATTTGCGACGGCATTCGTACGTTACCTGATAGATGGCGCAAGGTTATAGAAAACGATGGACAGTATTTGCAAGATTGAGCTCGTTATTGCCTATTTGTTTTACATTGCATAAATTTGCTGAAACACCTGTGATGTGTCATACACCTAATAATTTAGACATTCTAGGCTAAGAAATGTGCCACCATGGCAGCCAGACAATCGCAAATAATTACTAACACTACCCGTCTAGTGCGACACATTTGAGAACCTGGATAGCCCTTTCCCGCGCATGCCAGAAACACTTCGAACTTGGGACAACTATCCTCACTAGTATTTAGTAATAGTTTGGCCTATTAACTCACCAGTTATCTGTTAATGCGGTCACAAATTTCATATGGTACGTTAGCTTTAGGACCAAGCAGAGAACACGGAGCATGATTGGCTTAGATGGCGAATTAAGCAGTGCCCAAAACCCCTATGCAACATCAAGAAACGAAGTAGCACGATTGTTTAACCCTCTACCGGGTCGACTCATTGATCATCTGTTCGAAACGTGAATACCTACGAGTTCAAGGCTTTGAATCACACACATGTATTTTGAATACTTCAAGACGCTAGCGCTAAGTTAGAAAAAAAACTGGGTAGCTGTACACATCTTGAGTTAGAAGAGGTTTTGCTGGGACGGGGCTGAACCGGCCTGGGAGGGGTCAAAGGCGACTTGCTGTTCCTGGTGGTTCTCGTACATGATCGCGTCCCCGGGCATCATGAGGTGTGAGGGAGTTGGGGCTTGTGGAATGGGACCTCGCATATTTACACCACGAGAGGGCAGCCCCCTGCCCCCTACCGACATGGGCTGGCGTCCCGGGGGGTAGGCGGACGCCATGCGCTGATTAGAGGGTTGGGGGTAGCCAGGACGCATGGGGGAGGCGGTGCGCACGTAACCCGGCGTTGGGGGCATGCGCTGGGTCTGCTGCATACCGGGGTACTCGTAGACGGGGGTGGCGGCGCCAGGAGCAGGGGTGTAGGACGGGGGAAGGGGTGTGTGGTACTCTGGCGGCATGGGGGTCGCGGAGGCTGCCGCTGCAACCGCACTGCTGCTCTGGAAACGGCCGGAGGCGTCGCGCAGCTGCTGGCGTTGGGGAGCATGACTGGGGTAACCACTAGCAGGACGCTGCTGCTGCTGCTGCTGCGACACAAGCATACCAGGAGGCAATTTCGGCTGGACCTGGGGTGCGTAGGGAGACTGACCCATTGCCATTCCAGTTTGGTGGTAAAGGTGCTGCTGCTGCTGCACCTAAAGGTGAAAAGCAATTTCACATGGCAGGCTGGACAAGTTGGAAATTAACACGTGACATGGCGAAAAGGTACACGTGATTCGGGATCACGCTCACCTGACTTCCAGCAACAGACTGCATCATGAACTGGGACTGCTGTTGAGTTGGGGGCATCATTGAGTAGGGTCTTTGGGGCTGTTGTGTGACGTCACCTGTCATTCCTGGCTGGCGTTGGTCTTGCCACGAAGGCACCACTTGATGCGGTGGCTGTCGCGGCTGCTGCTGCTGCTGCAGGTACTGAGGCGGCGTTGGATGCGGTTGAGGCATCTCGTTGGCGTCCATCATGGATCCCGGAAGCCTCGCCGACGGTCCACTGACCCGATTGATGGGGGTAGGGGCGGTCTGGGTGACAGAGAGCAAAGTGACCTTCATCGAATGCGTTTGGATTTTTTGTATAAGGAAGGCATTACGCCCACTGGACATGCTTGGACGATATGACTTGATAAACATTCGTTTTATCCGACAGGCGTGCTCACAAGGCAAGTGGTGGGTAAAGGCGATGTATCCTTTGAGTTGCCTTTCTTGAACAAATCGATGCCTGATTGCTAAGTTGGCTCCACAATAAGCACGAACTGATTTGGTGTTTATGGCATCACGTGCAGTGAACTTATAGAAGTACGAAGAATGCCGTGCCGAGTGAAGGCCTGATGCGCGGAAACCTTAAATGGTTGCAACGGCAAAAAATCTAGTTTTGAACTGGATTTTTTGTCGGAAAAAGATGCGGAGCCGCCAACCATACTTAAGCTGGGCACAAGCCATTGTTGCGACCTAATATGCGTCGGCCAACACCACCGCTTAACTCACCACAGCCGGAAGTCGAACCATCTTGCCAGGGGTGTTCGGCAGGGATAGGGAGTTAACACTGTAGGCCGGAGAGGGCTGCTGCTGCTGCTGCATTTCTGGGATATTGGACTCATACTGCGGATGCTGCTGCTGTTGTTGTTGTTGCGTCAGGAAAGCCGATTGTTGCTGTTGCTGTTTCTCTGACATGAGCCGAGGACGTTTGTGCAGTTGCCGATTAAGGATATCACCACGGAAGATTTCAGAATCCTTGGGAACTAGGCCTAAGGGTAGAAGCGCTCTAGATTCTTGACCAATACAACCGAATAAACCGACGTCCCTACCAGGGGCTAGGTACATTCCATGCGTTTTCAAGGATTTTATACACCTTAACGCAAATTGTGTCTTGTAGAGGTTTGGGAAAACCAGTTTGATCAACAAGATGGCAAAATTAAACTAAACGAAAGCCAGAAGCATTCGACTCTCCATTAAGAAAGTTTAAGGGGGCGTTAATAGTCATTAATTAATGCATTAAACACCCCATGAGAGACACAAACTCCTTCTCTTTTGTAACAAAACAGCCTGTAGCCTAACACAACAATGGAACGCGTGGTAATCAGGCTACAGGTTCAATTAGACTGCAAATTCTAGCGATTCAATTGGACTAATCAATGTCACTAGTAGCCTACAAGATCATTATAGACCGACTTTTAACGTTGAGTTTGGGAATATTTTGTCATACAATCGAGTTCTCGTGATGGTTCCTCAAGGCAATCTGATAATGGCAATCACAAAAGTCAAATAAGTCCATTGTAAGTAGGTTATCTACGACCGGACCTACTATTCAACGAGTATGTTCCAGAATCAAGGCGGAGACGCCAATTTCGCAAATTTTGCCAGAATTTCTTGGAGTCACTGGAGGCTAAGCATTTTCTAACCAGCAAAGTCGGTTAGTTCACATCTCAGGCAAAAAAAATTTCAAACGATGCAAGTTCAAAATCCACGACTAGTGCACCAAATGCCAACTCACCGATGATTCGCCCATCGTCAGTGGCCAGGAAGCACACGAAAGCCAAAATGCCCGGTGATATTGGACTGCTCCAACTGTTGAGTGGTGGTAGTATGCCCAGGGTGAACGTCGACGGTGTTAGGCTTCGCATGCGACTGCTCAGTGCCATCTCGTGCTCCTGGTTCTAGATCGACAAAGCACACTCACACGATTGGCGGCGGCGGATACCACGGGAAAAGGCGATCAACACACTAACCAACACACCTGTTTTCGTTCACAACAACAAGACTATTTACACAAAAGATGAAGAGGTAATGACGGGGCACGCCCCAACAATTAAACTACTGAAAACAGTAATGTGTAGAGCCTGGAACTTCCAAGAACATGAAAATCAATGGCAAACCTTGAAGGCGACGTAGAGCTGCAATTGTAGCAGATAGCTCGGCATCCGATGAAGGAACATCTGGCCCAGATGACTGTCCCTCTCAACCTGCTCCAGCTGCAGCATAAGATTCGCACAGTTCTGCCACTGAAGATTTATTCGTCTGGAAAAGAGAGAAAGGGGCATAGGCATCACTGGAATTTTCTTTGTCAAAGGACGTAGTACCACTATTAAAGGGATTTATCTATGTGTCAGCCGTGGAATATGGCCTGCCACTAGGCTGCGAGAATGGGGAAGCAATGGACATACGGAGCCGAGGCGTCGGAGAGAAGACGAAGGTGGACGATCGCCTGTCCGCGCACACCCAATTGTCCCTCCCACACAATAACCCGATCCTCGGGCATCATCATTCCAGGTGCGGTGGAGGCCGGTCGCATCGGATTCAGTGGAGACGCCGAGTTCTGGTAACTGGAAGTTAACAAGAAGGCAACTGAGCTGGTGGGGGAAGGAATGGTGATGTACTGCACCTAAACACGAATTCGGTCACACAAGTTACACCTGGCTTTATTTTGACTCATTACCGAACCACCACAAAGACTACTTCAACGAGGAGTTTCACGTGTTGAGAGCCACAGTGACGTGAGTTCTTACTTACAACCGAAGTGAATCTACACATTTTAATGCCTTCGTGTGACCTTAATCAAGGTGAATTAAATCATGTGCACTACGCTTACGAGCCCAAGCAAAATAGCCTCGTTAACTGCACAGAATGCGTGGGATGAAATGCAGGTTGTATTGTGCGGAGACAAATATCCCAAAAAAAGGATTGGATGTAATCACGTGTGCAGACTCCCTGCTGAAACATACCGAGACATTTCTGAAATGTGGTAGCTCTGTACGGGGGCATGATATTGACCGCCAACGGCGGTGGACGAGGGGTTGGGGTTGTTCGATGCCGGTGACGGCTGAGGGGCTTGGTAGGGAGAAGGGTGCTGCCGAAGGTGGAATTGGGGTGCGCTCGGAACGTTCCCAGCGTCGACCGAATTCGGAGGGCCCTGAATGGTGTATGGGGAGGCAACTGGCTGCTGCTGTTTCAGCTGGTCGTGGTTCAGCGACTCGGAGCTGCCGAGCAGACCGGAGGCAGACTGCTGCTCTGCTGTGGGCGTGGTGGTGGTGGTGGCGGTGGGGGCGGCGGTCGCGGGGCGCATGGGACTTGCGCTATGCGAATAGGACGCTCGTAGGTAGGGGTCGGAGGCCATTGCCGGGGACAGTCCGGCACGGGCACCGTCGTTCTAGTAAAATAGGGAACCTTAGTTGAAAATACCAGCTTAGTAAAAGGGGGAGGAGGCTAGTAGCTTAGGTTTTCGATAGCAAACCATAATTGCCTTTGCAAGGCCGCATAGAGGTTTCACTAATTGAGCACCCTCAACAATGCGAATACCTGTAGTGAATCGTATTGATTAGCACCCAATAAGCGGGTCGTCGGAGCCTCACAACACGTTTCCTTTTTTCACGGCGTGCCCGAAAGTCATTGGGACTGCCTGCCCATTCACCCCTCTGTAAGTACCACCACCAATCGCTCTATCCATGTGACCATTCAGAAGTCCATTCAACTGTATCAGTCAACACAACACAACTTCGCAGAGCTGTCTAGTAAACGGTTGCCCCTTGTCCTCTCCGGTCTTCTTCGTCTTAGGGGTTACTCAGGATAGCGTAATCGGGTTTGATTCAAAGCAGTTGCCCAGGCGTGGTTTAAGCCAACATACAGGGGGTGGGCCCTCAACATACCTCGTAAGAGGGTGGGGCCATCGGAGAATAGTATTGGTGCTGCGGCTGAACCGACATTGGCTGGTGCAAGGATCGCGCGGATTGGCTCTCCATGGAAGAGGGTGGCACCAGGGTGTAGGCTGGCGCCATGGGTGAGGCATGCGACGTCTGATATCCACCAAAAGCGTCGGGCACGCTGTTTGGTCCCGCTAGACCCATGGACATTTGCGCGGCCTGTTGCATGTGGTGGCTTTGTGGCGGTTCAATTGAGTTCGGACCCGAGAGAGTGGCACGTGGTTGGCTATTGGTGGCACCAGCCAATTGGTTACCATTGTTTGCGTATTGCATTGCAACCGGCTAAAATTGATTAAATGCATGTCAGCATAGTTCAACAATCATTTAAACAGGGGAGAACAGTGCCTTCACGTGCACACCTTTGGGAAAAGTTCTGATATTGCCAATTACAGCACGATGTACCCAGTGAGAAAATAAGACGCAAGGAGGTGGAGAAACAACCGTCTATTAGATACTGCGACTTGACTGTGCTGTGTGCATCACGTCACTGTGCATTACACGTCGCGTAGGACTAATGGAAACGACAAGCAGGGCAAAAATAGCATTTCTGCATCTGAAGAACCGACAAAATTACGCAAGGCAGTTTCGCTATCTGCACAGGGATACGATAAATGACTTCGCAGGGTTCTGGAATCAAAATGTGTGTCCGACGCTTGACACAACGCGTAGAATTTGTGCTGAGAGGTAATTAAAGTCGCCTTCAGCCAATTCTGTCCCATAGAGACTTGGAGACAACGTCTAAATTATGCAGTCTATTAAATTTGACCACAACATTCTTCTCCAAGTGATTACGGCAAAATCGACATTCGGCTATTGGCTATGCAGTTAAAAGTAGAGTACGCTGGGCTTTGTCACTAGATGTGAACGTGATTTCAGTACAACAGATGAAACCGTTTTCGTAGTTTTGCAGACAATAACAAGGAATCATTGGTCCGCGAGGGGTCAGCTTAGACAAAACTCCAATGACTGCAGTGTTCAAGAGCAACGTTTACTAGACACTTGTCGTTTACCAGAGGGAAATTACACTCGAGGCGTTGAAAGACCCCGTACATTCTAGGCACTACCACCTTTGGCGAGCGGTTCAAATTCACAAAACCTAGACTCATTGCATTGTGTACTATTAAAAGGCACTTTACACAACTTAGATCACTAGACGCTTTTACCATTCGCGTCTGGTGAGGTGAAGGCGCGGAGTAGTCATTTGGCGTGGCGACCATGTGTCGCAGCGGTTGCTGTTGTTGCTGCTGCTGATGCTGCGGCGGCAGTGGGGGTTGTGGTGGGAGCCGAGGCGATTGGGCAGGTGCCGTAACTGTTGGTGGCGGCTGTTGAAGGCGTTGCTGCGGTGAGGGAGCCTGTTGTGGATGCGTTGGCAGCGCTCTCCTGGCAGAGGAAGCACTTTGGTGGCGTTGGGCAAGCGAGACCTGAGAGACCTCATTGTCGGCCAATTCACCTATGGCAAAAGGCAAACAAAACATGGCAATTTAGGCATTACGCCTTGAAGGCATGTAAGGCATCGTCTAAGGTCTGCAGGGGAGAAACATTAGGCCCATGACTTAATGTTCACAGACGTGCTTTCGATCTAAAAAGATCGCATACAAGGTTTTTTCAGAACATCGAATCACAAATCTACGGGAGTTTTATGGACTCACACAATGGCAGAGTGTACCACGATGGCAACTAATAAACGCCACATTCGACGACACTGCATTTTATACGAATTCCAACAAGGAGCAAGGGCTTCTAAACCACAAAGGGAATAAACTTGTAGTGTACTTGGTGCTGTCGACGCTTTTTTTATGAAACGCGTAGCTATTGATGCAACCATTTTAGAAGTGGTGATTTCGATCACAGTGACAGGTCATTCCCGGGACAGCAGCCTCGAAAGTTCTACGCAAACACAACAAGAGCTTGCAGCAGGTGTCAACCAAACGGCAATTTCCAAGCGCTTCCACCAACAAATGAGAAAAACTCAAATAGGTGAATGTTGGGCAGCCTCACGTCTGTTGACTGGACACAACCTCCCAGGTCAACCTATGAACACGCCTTTTACTGCTCTCCCGCCGACAACACCCAGTCAATGGGATTCTCATTGAGCATTGTGACGTGTGACAAAGCTTACGTCTTTTACGAGAATCGGAAAGACAATACCTCGTGAGTTTATTCTGGGACACCCAGCAGTCCATCAATGCCGAAACAGGACATCCACTTAAGGAAGAAGGTTATCATGTGTATGTGGTGGTGGGACACTAAGGGTTTACTTTACTACGAACTTCTGTAAACTGGTCATCAGACGGTGACTGAGCAACGCCACACCCGACAATTGAACAAACTGGCCGAAAAAAAACTTGATCAGAAAAGGCCATTTAGTGGGCAAGGAAACAGGCAAGTCATACT
This sequence comes from Mesocestoides corti, assembly GCA_900604375.1. Classification (NCBI taxonomy): domain Eukaryota; kingdom Metazoa; phylum Platyhelminthes; class Cestoda; order Cyclophyllidea; family Mesocestoididae; genus Mesocestoides; species Mesocestoides corti. The sequence goes on from UXSR01000615.1 coordinate 23,173, forward strand.
GCCGCTGCTGCTGCTGCATGACAACGCTTGACCACTTCACGTTGCTTGCGCGACTCAGAAGACCCTCTTGAACGTGGGATGAGAAGCTCTGCCACACGCGGCATGATCACCAGACTTGGCCCCACCCGACTACCACTTTTTCTAGTCAATGTGGCAGCAGCAGCAGCACGCTTTAGTGGAAAAATAGTTCCTAAAACGCTGGACGGTGTGTGTAAATTAGTGGTCGACGAGTTTATTGCTTTGAAGCCTGTAGGTTTCATTTGTGATGGCATACCTACGTTACCTGATAGATGGCGCAAGGTTACAGAAAACGATGGACAGTATTTGGAAGATTGAGCTCGTTATTGCCTATTTGTTTTACACTGAATAAATTTGCTGAAAAAGAAGCTGCAAAAATGGAGCTACACATAAGAGGAAAGGGAGTGTATCTAACACGCACGCGAGAATACCACGGTGGGCCATTCTGTATCCATCCGTATATCCGGCCTAAGCATATTGAACATCTGGGCAAGCCGCATGAGGTTTTTGTGCTCGCAAGGCGAGAAGGCACTGACGGCGACTCGCAGCTCGCGCAACTGGGCCAGCACGCCCTTGCGAGACTTTCTGGCTGCGGGTCCCTCAGCCTCGTCCGCCGCCGCCGCCGCCGCCGCCACCGCTGCCGCCACAGCACCATCCTCCACCGCCAACTCCGCCTCCTCGACCACCGCCTCCCCGGCCAAG
>UXSR01000616.1:0-23818 GCA_900604375.1 Mesocestoides corti
CATTCTCCAACGGGTGTGATTGCTGTTCCCACAGAAGTCGTCATTCTTGCATGCCGGTCAAGATGCAACCCATGCGACCCTCCAATTAACCAGCACTACCTGAAGTTAATTGGCTGTTTGGAACCTAGTTTAACGAGTTCAACCATGCCAGTAGTAAAGCACATTCATCTCTGCTCAATGTGTGAACCGATTACTTAGAGCACGACTACCTCGTACGAAGTTGGTTACCCCGTGAAGCCCAGAGAGGCACGCTGATCCTCCCTGTTCGCGAGACACGATTTGTAGGATGGACAGTAGTTCAGAAGTTTCGCTGCCATCCAATGGCGACATGACAGCTCTTTTAGGGTCAATTCTCGGAAACCCTTGCTTTCGATATTTGCTTTACCTTCAGGTGAAGATCTTTAGTATCAAACATCATTTTGTATTTACATGAAGGTTAAATAATTCCCTTCACTTTGTGACTGATATTCCAAAAACCAAAACCCCCTAAAAAGGTTTCAATCGAATGTGAATTTTGACTCCTTGGTCTAATCTGATTTAATAAAACACCGTCCATTTTGCGATTCCGAGGGTCGTTGGCAGACAATGCTGGATTAACTGCCACTTACGTAGAAAGCGTTATCTCGAAGTGCGCAGATATTCAGTCGACATGGTCAGTCACGCGCCAAGTGGCGCAACGTTAAGCCATCTCTCCGTGGCGATCATGACGCAACTCGGTAAGTTCTGTCTTACCACGCATAAATCAGTAGATTACCACGATGTTTACGAAGCCACACTCTTTTCTAATTGGCCTCCGTTGTACACGTCCAACAAAAACGACGTCCAAGTTGAAAAGTTCTTCAGCAGGAAAGTGAACGTGCTGGCAGACAGCACAGTAAAATGAAGTGGCGTGGGTTCGGAACACTCACTGAAGCATGTTAGGGACACAGAATACACCAGTGTATCGATTATCCTTAAAAACGCGATGAGAAATTCACAATTAGGCCCAAAATCAACAGTTTATTTGATACGGTTGGTTATTAGCAGTGAGAGCACTTGGGAATTTTTAAAGCTGGACTTTCTTCGGCATATATCCCAGAGGGTATCTAAATCTACAGAGTAAGTGCTGGCAGATCAGGACAGTCGGTAGTTGTTAGTAAATATATATTATTACATTGCCAATGCTGCTTAAGTGAACAGGACTAGCATAACACTCCCGCTTCGTACTCCCTCGTATCTTAAATGTGAGCCGCAGACAGTTGTTATTTATGAGTACCACCTAGGAAAGCACCTGATTTTCCGTCTCTAGCTGAAAGGGAAGTGGGTGTTGACCCACGATCATTCCCTGCTATCCAAGGGGATTTTCAGAGGAAATACTTTTGTTGGTTTGCCTGTATTTTCACTTTCCAGCACGATCTCCTAAGACTTCAATGTCATTCGTGAAGTGGAATCCACCTGTTACGGCTCCCGGCACACAGATGCAAAACCCCGATTACAATTTATCGATTGCCTCGTTAGCATGCTATTGGCCACTTTAAACGAGCACTGCGACTGAACGCGCTAATATGAGACTAGACTTCGCGTAGAGAGCTGCTACTGTCTAAGCCAAAGGTAGACGGCCACGTTCAAATACGTCCGCTTACATTTAACATGGGCGGCCTTGAGAGCGGGTAATGGAATTTGTACATTCAAACGTGATTGGCCAATGGGACGAAGGAGGGGAATATGAATAAAAAAAAGTTGGTGTGCATAGACCGCAGTTAATAGTGAACGAGACAAATTTGTAAAAGCCTAGACAACTGTAGTCTTGAGAACGGTGAGTTTCGAAAATCATAGTTTGTTGAAGGTTACACCCGTAGGTTGAATGAGATCACCACGGTTAAAAAAAAATTTCTAAAGCGGATGTTAACTAGTTTTCTCATCATAAGTTTACATTTCTGTTGTCCAGGCCACGTTCTCTTACACAAACTCTCCTTCATTCCGACCAAGAATGAAAAAATGAATGGATGGATGGCCAAAAATTAACTCAAAAGAACATTAACGTATTATCAAGTATCATCTATCTAATTGAGTCACGAAATTGTTCATAAATAATGAATCTACGAATTTCTCATTCCAAGGTAGATGCACGGGATCCGAATAGTCATTCATTTTGGAACAATTAAATTAGGTGCTACTGAAAACACACCTAGTAAGCGATCTTGTTTAGATTTTGAATACAATGCAAGCAGTTGTAAAGCCTTGTCTCCATTAGGAGCACTCAGCAACACCAACTCTTTAAGAGATGGGCAAGCCAATAGAGGTGAAAAAATCCGTAAACATTAGTTCACAATCAAAAATTTGGCGTTTGAAAGAGTTGTTATGTTTTAAATGAACAAAATCTTCTAAAGTCGTTGTTAACAGAAAAGGAAAAAAGTTCCCAACATATTTAGAGAATAGTATGATAACTGAAGTCCTAGGAAGTAAAGTTCCAAAAAAAATCTGGATGGACATTTATGCATTTAATTCAAACTGCGAATAAAGTCAATCGCGAGGACTATTAAGCAAACTTCAGGACAGTGATCCCGAATGAAAAATGTAATTATTTAAGGTTTGCATGCAAGTACAAAAATGCTACGCACAGTAACAGTTAAATAATCTGGTTTCTGAACAATATGATAGATAAAAATCAATTCTAGCATTGCAAGAAAATTATTAAATGAACATTGGTGTTTTCATTTTAGTAATAGGCGACGTGTGATCGAAGCAGCAATGTCAGCCTTTGGAAAATACAAATGGCACAAATCAACCGTAGTAGTTATATACTGATAGTATGTACCTTGGTGATTAGCTGGCTTCATGTTAGCAAACGGGATCTGAAATGGCGTTGTAAACTTGTGCCACATGGTGTGATTTTTTGTTATTACGAATTTTATCAATTAGTGAGCCATATCAGGCTTCAGTGAATCGCATATGATTGCGTCAAATTTTGGTCAGCCAAAATAATTATAAAGTAAATCAGTAAAAGGCGGTTATTTTTTAGGGAATTTGTCTTCACCAACAATTAATGACCTTGGATGCTATGGTTTAATGTTTCTACTGTTTTTATTGGGAAATTGTTTTGGCTTTGTAATAGTGCCAAATCAAGGTCTAGTATTATAAATGCGATTAATTACACTTCTTTCATCCTGTTATTATGTTAAGAAAGAAAATTTTGTGAATAAGGAAAATATGCCATTTACCACCAAATTGCGTTTAATAAAGAATTGAAGTTTAATTATGACACAGACTAATAATGGCTAGAAGACCATCCCCACTTCTATTATTTAGTTAGATAGGTTAAAATGACATTCAATCTGCACGTTCAACTACGGAGGATCTTTTATTATTTTTAAAAGGAAAAAGCTTCGAAACTAAAACGGAAAAGATTAGGAAAGTTTATGTTTTGAAACGAAAATTGGGTTTTAAATGCACACCTAAAATCCTATTTCTATTCATATTTAAGCCATTTATTTCTGTGCTGTTGATGCCTTTAAAACAACTGCCGATAGCTCGTCACCAGTGGTAAAGTGCAAATCTCTACTTGTAGATATAAATAACCTAAAATGACAAAATATAGCTTTGCAGATAGCAGCGTTTTGTAACTATTTTTTTTTGTATGTGAAGTTAATGGTACTAACAAATAGACATGGTTCCAGTTTGAATGTGTTTCGTAGCAATTACCTCATCTCAAGGTCATTCTTACGAAGTGAAGGCTTTTAAATTTGCAAATTAGTTATTTTGGAGTGGACTCATTACTCGTTGGTACTTATAATTGATCCTCTCTATATCTATATGTCCAAGTGTCCATGTTGATAGATAAAATAAATATTCTCTTGAAATTGTGTATAACAGTGTTATCTTGGTGCTCAGATGTTTGCATTGTATGATATTAAGCAACCATTAAATCGAAGGTGTTCATGTGACGTGTTTTCGCCTGTATTTAAACAAGCACTCGGATTTTAGCTGATTTTTTTTATTTCAGCGACCTCTTGTTAAAATTGTAACTACAGATTGACATTTTAGTGTGCCTTACCAATTTCTTAGACCATTTAATTTGCCATTTTAATTTAAAGGTTTGTCTTTTAATGCAATGGTTAACCGACAGACCATTTTCGTGAGTTTCCTATATTGCAGTAAATATTTCGTTTGTCTTGCCAGTTCGTCTCCACTTTTTTATCCGCAGTGTTATGGCATCTGGCTTGGCGTTAAAGCATGCGGTCCTTGGAACCCAGCTTTTCCCACCATTTCCGGAGGGATATCTGACGGTCATGTTCGGAATGGGTTGTTTTTGGGGCGCTGAGCGTCGATTCTGGCAGCTTCCGCACATCTACTCCACACAGGTTTGTAGAACGCCATGAGCGTGTATGATTTCACATTTTGCCAATAAGTTGAGTTGTTTTCTTTTTACACTGACATGGCGAAGGGAAAACAATGTTAGCATCTGCGCCCACGCACCCAGTAGCTGTTTCTTATGTGGAATTGCACCCAATTATCTGAATATTCCACGCATTTTAAGGTATGGGAATTCATTCGAAGGTATGCAACTGGTGATTCGGAGTCCATATATGCTCGTTGACAATTTTTAAGTAGTAGGTAAATTATTCATAAGTGTAGCTAGATTTTTAATAATTTTTCCTCTCTTGTCAGGTGGGTTTCGCTGGTGGGACCACGAGCAACCCATCGTACGAAGAGGTTTGCAAAAAGGACACGGGACATGTCGAGGTCGTGAGGGTTGTATACGACCCCGAGGAAACGTCTTTCAAAGGCCTTTTAAAGGTACGCTTTGAGTCTATCGGCCTTGACCACTTGTGTTCCTGCTCATGCAGCCCTATCAGTTTGTAATGAGCCCTTGCCAAAATGATTTAAGGACACTAATGGTGCACCTTCGCCCCTTAATTTTTGCATGGGGAAAATTTAGATATGCTTTCATGGTGTCGACAAGCAGCTCCGGTAAAGTGCACAATTTGACGATCCTCCTTCAGCTCGAAAGCCATGTTTCCACACATACAGGGAAAGCACGCGAGCACCTTGTTCTTTATTAGCTTCCGAACACACATAAATGTTAGTGGATTTTCGCGGAACTATGATTTTCACACGAAACTAATTTTATGGGAGCAGCACTACAAAGATCCATTGTCTAATGGTTTATTCGCCGTTTAGATATTCCTAAAATTAGTCGCACTCTAGCACAGTTGACCTTTGCCAATCAGAGACTTTGGATGCTCTTAAAAACGATGACGTTTATAGAAGAAACGTTACCACTTCCTCCAGAGCTAACCTTTTAGCTAAAATTGGCGTTTTCGAGGATTTGAGCTAACCCTAAATTCACACCTATGGGGTGATTATGAAACAGCACTATTATAAGTCTAAATGAAGGAGTTTACCTAGAAACATATCCGCGGGCAAATTCACCCATTTCGATACGTTCTAGTAGTCTGCATTTCATTGGCTGATTCTGTGGTTATCAAGGCGACCCTAAACTGACTGAAGTGGCCTATTTTGAGAGTTCGACCTTAAGGTGACCCTACTTGGGCTCGCATAATTATGTTTTTGTGACAAAACCAAGCCGTGTCAGTAGTGCTGATAATTTGTAAACAGAGTAATATCGCTGTTCACGAATTTCAGCCCACGCCATGTCTTCGTGACACTGCCTGGTCACCTTAATTCTTATTTCTGTCGCCAAGTCAGCTAGCAATTTTATTATTCTGTAAATAAATCCTGTTTTTTTTACTACACTGCTGGCTCCAACACCTGCTTAACACAAATGCCATTCTTTCGAAGCAGCGGCGTCTTTGCTATTGACTAACCATTTACTTCAGTATTTAAGTGGATGAAATTGAGGAAACGTCCTCATGCATACTTGCAGCAAATGCTTTGAAACAGGTTCTGATACCGGGAATTTGGGCAGAACAATTAAGTCCACGTCTGCTGTTCACTAGATCCCTCAATGTTTTGCATCTAAATCAAATTCCAGCAAGCCTCCGGCGTATTTTGCAGGTGTTCTGGGAGTCGCACGATCCGACTCAGGGCAATCGACAGGGCAACGATATCGGCTCTCAATACAGGTCTGCCATCTACGTCAGCACGCAGGATCAGCTGCAAGCGGCTCAGGCGTCGCGCGACGCCTTCCAGGAGGCCCTGGGCGCCTCCCGACCCATCACCACGGAGATCCGCCTGCTGACAGACTTCTACTACGCAGAGGACTATCATCAGCAGTATCTGCACAATAATCCCAGGGGTTATTGTGGCTTGCGAGGGACTGGCGTCGCGTGCCCCGCCTTTTAATAACGACTCCCCTCGCTTTATAAATTAACTCAACAACGGTCTACTTTTAGTTCTCTTTATACAAGATAATGTAGTATGGCGTGTGAATTGTGATTGGTGGAAATATTGATGTTATTGTTTTACTTCGATTGAATGCAGCATTCACAAAGTACTTACCTTCTTTTGCGAAAGGGAAAGGACGATTTTGGAGTCAAATTACTAAAAATGCCAGTATAAAGTTAGCGTCAGGAAAGTTTTGCTTCTCGAGGTGCCACTAAAACGTCGACTTCACAAGTGATCCCATCGAAAGGAAGTCTCCAAGAATCGACCCTGAAAGAACTGTCATGTCGCCATTCTCTGGCAGCGAAACTTCTGAGCTACTGTCCACCCTACAAATCGTGTCTCGCGAACAGGGAGGATCAGCGTGCCTCTCTGGGCTTCACGGGGTAACCAACTTCGTACGAGGTAGTCGTGCTCTAAGTAATCGCTTCACACATTGAGCAGAGATGAATGTGCTTTACTACTGGCATGGTTGAACTCGTTAAACTAGGTTCCGAACAACCAATTAACTTAAAGCAGTGGTAGTTAATTAGGGGGTCGCATGGGTTGCATCTTGACCGGCATGCAAGAATGACGACTTCTGTGGGAACAGCAATCACACCCGTTGGAGAATGTCTGTTGGAGCAACTCAGCTAGGTACGGGGCAGTTTTGGAGACCAGAGGACAAACTGGTGACTTCAGCGCGTTGCGTTTGGCGGTGGCCTGACGCGCGAGTTGACCAAGGTGACGTGAATGAAGCAGCCACAAGTGCCCGCTCTCCTGTCGATTCGCAATTTCGACTGCAGCCACGCGTAGTTATGAGGCGGTGCAAATTTGATGGCGTAAAACATTGGCGTGAGCGTGGCTCATGTGTGCCACAACTGATGCGTGAACACACGGATCGTTGCTTTCCACGCGCACACCGGATGTGGTGGGATGTGGCCGAGAGGGCGCTGTCCTTCTAGTGCGGGAGGTGTGGAAGGCGTTGGAGGTCAGTGCAGGCGACGTTGGTGTGACACGTCTGAACAGGCAGAGTCGAGGTAATGTCGGGTGACGGTGAGGACACGTGTGCGTGCGTGTTGATGCAAATGTGCTGTGGCGTTGTGCTCGAGCTAGCCGTGAACGTAGTTGGTGCATGAGGAGTGGGGTTGTTGGTAAACGGTCATACAGTGGAGCCCCCAGATGGTGGCATAGGATCGACTACTCAATTGATGCAGGTGCTCCTCAAGCGAGGTCACGCACTGCCAGCATGCCCTGCACCACGCATCGGTTTGCTCGTGAGGCGCACTATCTGAGCACTACCAGTTGATTGGCCCCAACCCAACCTATTAATGTCATCGATTTGTTTAACACGTGACCCGTTAACCAGGTTCACGAACGCGGCATTTAACTGTCAGCTTGCTTTGCTTCACTTGTTCTCCACATCAAAGTGGGAAATCAAGCACACCTGGCCTCCACCCCATTTTCGCTGTCTGAGGCAGGCGAATTCAGAGAGTAGTTGAGACGTGATGTCTTGTTGGCTGGTTAATTCCATGAATGATTAGGTGAATTCCACATTGAATGACTCGAGATCTGTAGTAATTCATACTTGTTTGCTGCTATTGCTTGACAATGCCGATTTTTTACAAAAACGGGGATCAGTCATATCAAAAACAGAACGACCAGATTACATTGACATCTGAACATGTTGCTTCCCTTTGTGGCTGAAATTTGATGTACGGGACAAGCGTTAATATATTTATTGATTGCTGTGAATGTGGGATCAAGTTTTCGTGTTTTTCCCATTCTGTTGGTCGCCTGCTTTTGTGGTTAATTCGATGAACATGTTAGCTGACAACGTATTTTTTTCTGAACCTACGTGGCCCACTATTCCCTGCACCAACAAAAGTGCAATTTACGGTTACTGAATGGTTGCGTGTGGAGTGATCAAGAGGATAATTTTTGGTGTTTCGATCTCCAGGGAGCGGGATTTTCAACCGTTGACTCATTAAAATGCCACAGGTTGAAAATCGTTTGCCTTCTCAAGTTGTTACCGAAACCCTGATACAGCGGGTGTCTACACAAATCCTTCACTTAAAAACCACGCAATGGTCTTTTGTTTACCGACTTGTGAATATTTTGAGAGTGAAATCGCTTTATTTTGTTTATTTCAACCAGTTTGTTTGGCATCCATGCCTACTTGGTCTTTTCAAGTCACAAAACAGGATTGCCTTTGGGTAGGTAACTTTACAGTATCCTGGTCATTCACACAGGCATTCAGAATCGAGTTCGCCTTGGTTGAAAGTCAACTATACTTGCCTTTTCTGATGATAAAACGGCTGTTGAGTTCCCTGCGCGTGGCCTTGTACCACGCCAGGGCCACTGAGCAGGATTCGGTACGTTTACGCTACTCACACACGCGAGAAGACAAGTAGACGACATGGAATGGCGGAGACACGACCGTTTACCAGACAGCTCAACCAAGTTGAGTTGTGTGGGTGCTGTGCGCTCGCGGTGTGGGCATGCCTAATGTAGTCATTGATCAACAGCGTGGAATCTGTGACTTCATTAAGTTTCCGCAATTCTACACAGTGCCTACTGACACCATATACTATTGGACCAACCTGGGAAGCTGAATAAGGCCAGCCTCTCGCCGTTTGATTGTGCGCTCACCAGTCGGTCTAGCTTCTCTGATGTCGGGTGTGTTTGAGCCGCCATCTGCGACATGATCCCATTACTCTGTCTGAACACTACTGGTACTTTATGAAGCCCTAAGCGTAGGCAAAGTTTCGGTCGACTGTACTCGCCCGCGTACCTGTCGAGGTAAACGGATCCCGATATACCGTCGTACAGCATGTCCTGGCACAAATACTATGTTATGCTGGTACAGACTACCCGATTTAGAGAGTGGAACATCTATGCACCCCTACTTCGCATCATGGTCCCGCTCGCGACCCTAACACGAATTGACAGCACCATCTAGAGAGCATCCGGCGCGCGTATCTACTAGGAAGTACAGTAACCTACCACATAAACCTATAGATATGAAGGGCCTAATTCCAGCACATGACTGGCTAAACGTGAATCACTACGATCCACCACACGGCCTCCTTTTGACTGCCAAGTCCTCGGTCAACCGTGGCACTTTCATTAACGGTTTCGCCCAACCGAAAAGAAGGAGGAACGGGGACTCGGTGTTAAATGCTGCCCTTGGACACAAAGCAGTCGATTTCGACTGGTAGGTTTTTCAGTTTGAGAGAGGACGCTGCTAAATAAGTCATAGACTCGATGCGTGTGCAAATATGGACGGAGGGAGTAGGGCTTGTGGATGCGTTTGACTTAAGTTTTGATGCTAAAATTGTTGGACAGGTGAAGTTTCCACTGGGTATTTGGTGGTTTACTGAGTGGAAACGTTAGTTACACCCATGACGAAAATTCACTTGAGTCGCCAGCGATTCCAGACGGGTGTCTGTCTCCCTGGATGCCCAATTTATAAATTGTCGCTTGACAGAACAGTCCACCTGCCTATAACTTGCCAAAATGAACGGCGACAGCTAGCAAATTGGACCACACGGTAATCGTCGACCTTTGCAGGAACAAGGCTGGTTCCAGGTGCTCGATGGTCAAACTCTCGCAGCTAAGGTAGTCCACCACATTTGTTTAAAGAATATGGGAAGAAGGTGATCTGAAAAATTGCACAGCACACTAACAAGGTTTCTTTCCACTAAAGGTCCTTGCAGTTCCAGTTACGCGCTTGCCTCCTGACCAACCTAAAAATGTCAACAAGGCAACACTCACCACCTTAATCCTGTTTACCATTTGAAATCCATTCATTCGGTGAATAGTGTTTTACGTGGGATGACACCAGTTACATGGAGTTTACATGTAATGCGTTTATAATAACGCTCCGAGCCGCCTTTGATTGGCGTGTCATCTGTAAGAAGGAACTAAACACTAGTAAACAGGTGCTGTTTAAACCCGGGCTACCGTAATCCACCATGCGGAAATGTACCCTACTTCAACTCCTCAAGGAAGTCGCTGAGCCAATCACAATTAACTGACACTTCAGCTGACAGAATTTATGTAAAAATTTGCATTTTCGAAACACTAGGTACAAATGCTTGTGGCGATGAGGCTGGCGGTAAATATGAACACATGGACACAGGCGGCGGCAGTGGTAGTGGGAGGGAGTGTCATCGGGGTTTAGTTGGAGAGGCGGAACACAGTTCGCCAAAGTGTCCGATGAGGCGAAGCACCCGCGCCTTTTCGGTCGTCATCGAGGTTCTACTCTCACCCAAACTCTCCGCATAGTCTAGACGGGAAAAACAGCTGGTCAAGACAAGACAAACTGTAACAAGTCTGCTTGCTACTACCTCGCAGGCTTCAATGTGGACAGGAAATTCACGACCACCTTTCGGAGTCGTAATTGGGCAGTGCTGAGATCCACTTGGAGTCATATAAGCTAATAAAGCGGTTCCATGCGTTCAAATGAGTAGGCGCGCTCGAATTTCCAAACAAACTCCGGTCTTAAATTAACGGGACAAGATTCGATCAATGAGAAGACGGCCGACATCCATATGGGGCTCTAAGCTCACTAAACAGCCATGACTTGATTGTTAGGACACAATTCCGAGTAAAAAGTCTGTGGAATGGGATGGCATGTTGATTTCGATGGACCGGACCACACACCAGTTTAATAAATACGATTCCTTACGTATTTTACAAGCGTTTGATTCCTGATTTTGCTCCAAAGAAACCTTAGCAACCGTTTAACTGCAGGAGGTCGAAATGGCGGCAAGAATTCCAATTAAAAACGTTGGCGTCTCAATGTAGGACAAAACGAATGCAACAGGAAATATGTACATGATACATTGTGCAATCAAAATGACGACAATGGGATCCTTTTGGTTTTACAACAGGACGGAGTAACTTGAATTACCCCCTTGGCTACTTAGAAACCTATCAGGCATTGCTTTTAATGTTTAAATAAATTTACACGAAAATAACTTAAACGAAAGCCGCTGGCTTATTAAAACAAAAATTATGTGTAACGATGTATTGTAAATGAATATCAGTCCCATTCAGTAGTGAAAAATGAGGGTATTCCATGCATCGACGACTACTGCACTTTGCTTCCAAGCACGCACGCACGCACACATGAAACGGCGCTCATAACGGTATCGCTCGCGTTCAACTCCAACTTCGGGTACACTAGTGTTTAGGAAAGTCAAATTCAATCTTCTTGAGTCACTATGCTGCAATAATTGGGGCATTTCCAACTACTCAAGGTCGACATTTGCGTAAACTGGCTCAGTCGACCTAGAGGTCAACCAATCAAACATCAGAGGATCTTGCCGTAACGCGATTGGGCAAGTTAGATTGAACACGCTTATGAAATCCTCTCTTCCGCCAATAGGCCAGATTTTGGTGGTTAAAGGGAGTTTAATTAGGAAAAAGCTTTTTTATTACATCATTGTTTCGGGCCGACTAATGCATTACTTAGAGCACAAATGGAGCTACCTCTAACGGTCTGCACCAACGCTGACGTAGAAGCACCACGCATCTTCATGAGACGCTGAAGACAAGGGAAAATCTAGAGAGAGAAGGAAAGAAAAAGAAGATACACACGAGTTACCAATACCACTTTAACAGTTTGCAAATGAAGAGTGAGATTCTAAGTTGTAGAAGAAAAGCACTATGAAGAGAAGCCGTCACTTCCTGGCTATCCAATCGAACTAGAGCTACATCCCCTCCAATCAGAACGCAAGTAGTAACCAAATCATCAGGTAACACCTGGGGATACTACGGGTACTTACAGAGGGTTGACCGTTTACGGCAATATCGAGGAGGGAAACGTCAATTAACTGAAGCGAAAGGAGTCCGCTATCCATGCGTTTAAGCTCCACAATTTCCTCCAACTCCTCGCTGCTGACGTCTGGTCGATTTGAGAGGCGCTGGAAGACAAAGTAGGTACAAGGGCTAAAATTACAGCCACTTAATAACAAATAAGTACGACGTCGACGTACTTGTCGAAGACTTTCGATTTTGGCGTTGGCCTTCGTCACCCTGTCGTGGTATTGGAAGTGAAGTTCGACGAGCCGATCAACCTTTTCGTGTTCATTCTCGGTAAATTTGGCCAAAACACGCTGCAGAAACTGACCAGTGCACTGTCTCAGTAAAGCAGCAACAATACTGTGCGGGGAAAAAAAGAAATAAACCTATTCGACAGTGCGTGGCACCAGTGATTCTGGAGGTAAACGTGGATAGCCAAATCGCTATTTAAGGTCCTATCAACAGTTCGTTGACCAGCAGACCTGTTTCACACTAGGAATACCAGGCTGTGAGTGTTAACTTAATCACTGACTATCGAATTCAAAGACAAGCAGAACAACCGACAGCCTAGAATATTAAATGTCGCTGATGAATGTACCTACTAAATTCGAGACCTGTAACGAAAACAACAACAATGCCCCCACCTAATGATGTGCTCTTCCATTTCAGCAGAAGTGGGTCCGGGAAGGGACTTCTCGCGGATAGCGGCGGCCAGTTTGGCGCCTTTGGCTTGGGGACTGTGCATGAAGAGGGGGAAGATGGTGCGAAGTCCCAGAACCTCAACAAACTTGTTGCAGTTTGCGGCGGCGGCCGCTTCGCCCTCGGAGAGGAGGAAAGCCCCTCCGCCTTCTGCGCTGCCTTCCGTGGGCACCACTACAGACATCGCGTAATCGAGCACCTTCAGGGCGCAGTCACGGGCCGCGTGTCGTTCTCTTCCAGGTGGAAACAAGAAAAATGGCGTTATCAAACACAACTCTCTGGCGCGAGTTGAGGCTTTCACCTTGTCGGTTTTGAACCCTAACTCCTAAAAATACTTAAATACCATTTGCAAAGAATCGGAAGCAAGTATTTTAAGACACCACCAACACCTTCTTAATTTAGTCGTGAACCCTGGAACTTAAGGCTGTTATTGAGACCAAGAAAACCTATTCGAGGGGAAAGTGTCTCAATTACAACCAACAAGATTGCTGTTATGGTTCTCTACATACAAGCATATGCGCATGCACTCGTTTGCACAAAATCGGTTAACTAGCACACCCAATTTGAGAGCGGAGATTGAGGGAGTTGAATAGGCTTTAGACGGAATACTTACCGAAGCATCAGATTCATGAGTTGAACACCTTCGCCCTTTAGAAATTTGTCCTTGTTGGTAGCAAGCATCAGAGTTGAGCAAAGGCAGTCGAAAAGGTTGTACATCATCTCGGCCTCTTCGCGAGTGCTTGGGTCGTGGCGTTTGTAGACTGCTAATTGCTGCAACAGGACGTCAATGCCGTCCATATCACCCAGGCGGGTCTTGTTGGCGTCGTCAAGCTGCAACAGGATCGAAAGCACCTCCGAGACGTAGAGCTTGTTTTTATCAAACTGACGACGCTGTATCCGACGCAGTAGCCAGGCGTAAATGCCCTGCTGGGCGATTGTTACGGCCATCTCAGGTCGAATATCCAGCAGGCTTTCGATTATACCTACATAATTAAACAGGGAAGAGTCACTTAATGACCAGTCGACGTTGGGCAGCACGTTGTCCGAACAGCCGTAGCAAGTGCTAAAAATGGGCATTGGGAGCCAGTGTGACAATTTAGCTGAAGAACCTACATACCTCAACGAATGGACAGTGGAGAACGCCACATAACCAGAATACATGAACAGATTTAACCAATGACATAAGGAAAAGTACCATTAAGGTCCAAACATGGTAGCTGAGTTAAATGTCACAAGTCTTACCAAGAGTTGTGTGAACACCTTCTGCCTCATCACGGACAGACTCGTCCAGTCGAGCTAAATTCTGTGTCAATAACTGCACGAGTTGGTTTGAAAAGAAAAAGTCCAACAAGGGACCGACAGCTCCAGGATCGGCATCCTTTAAGCCAGTGGGTTCCAGGAGGCTGTGCAGAAGATCAACAACGTTGACACTAATGTCGGTATTATCATGTGACAAAAGTCCGATGAGCAAATGAAGCGGGCGTGATTGGGCAGCAAGAACACCATAAAGATTTGGATTTGCAGATAATATCTATGACGAAATGGAAAATGATGTTGAAGAGAACTTTAAGGACAAGTAACTTGTTACACTGCATTACATTACCTGCATGCTCTCAAGCGTCTCTTGGAGTTCAACCTCGGAATCCATAAATTTAGTTGGCTGGTCCGGGAACTTGGTGCGGGCTTCTTGATTTGCGAGAATCCGCTTTTCGAGCAGGCTACACATTTTCCGCACAATGGACTCAGTAATATCATCTTCGCTAACCATCCCAAGCTCTTCTTCACCATCAATTCGAGCAGATGCAGCAGCTAATTCCTCGTCGGCATCTTTGGATTTGAACGATTCTATTACACAAAAGCACAAGTTAGCAAGCCGTTTCCATTAGCTAAAAAACACAAGCTTTCCAATGCTACCTCTGGTAAGGTCTGAAGCTAGACCAATGCCACTAGAATCGGCCGTTCTTGGTGCTTTAGCCCGTGGTTCAAGAAAGACGTCATTTGGTTTACTAGGTCCCAATGTGGGAGGGTCTGGTGGTTTATTACTTCTTTTACGCGAGGCATTATTCGATGACTAAAACCAATATAAAATACAATTTATGTTACACCAAATGCAAGCACGTCCCGAACATCCATTCCTCGGCAACAAAATCGAATTCAATGCGACTGCGGCGGCGTATAAGGGCGCAGACATATTGGACCACGCCAGTCTAAGCCAATCCTCTGACTATCTGCGGTCCAATATCGTGAGAGGAAGATATGCAACCAACCAGAGACAGATACGAGTAAGGAGCAGTATATAACGATCGGCGTGACCAGAGCGGTAGACTCGAATGGATGGCGTCTGACATGTGGTTCTGGTTAGTGATTGGTCGATAATGCCCGTTCTGTTGTACCAGTCTTTGTTCACATAAGGGCTCGGGTATTTTACACGACGCAAAACAATAGGCGCAGACATATTGGATCGTGCTGAGTACGGCAACTTAGCGTTTGAATGGCCTGCATTGAAAACCAGCAGCCAACCAGAGACCTGGACCGATTAGAATTACTATATAATTGGCAGCGTAGATAGTGCGCTCAGGTTGATAAAACCTGGCAAGCGGTTATAGCCTATGTGCCGCCGATAAAGCTTTACCTGTTGTTTCTGTGTTCTTCATTCTATGGCTTAAGTATTTTACATCTGTGGCAGTGGGTACGTTTGGATAAAACTAAAAGAACCCCATCCCATCGCCTACTACGGGCAACAGAGGTGAAGACCCATGAATTATAGTAGTCAGCCGACATGCAAAACCACTAGATCTACAGACATTGCCAGGAATAAGGACCACTGACTCTGACGAGATATTGGCCTGTGGAAAAGGAAACTGAGGTGAAAGATACGGCCTTCCTCCACGTCAACAATTACAACAATCTTCATCTACTAGGCGTTTGGGCTGCTCATCTGCCAAACTTGAGGCTCCAGGAGATTGTGAACTAAATATATTTTATCAAGAGTCATTGTATACGTGTCGGAGACCAAGCCAGAAGACAGTGTGGTGAAGCGACGGTTGTAGGGGCCGAGTTTAGCACTACCACGAAACCCTATAGGTAACAGCCAGTCACAACCCGAGAAGAGAGAAGGCAGAGTCGAAACAGACCATGACCGTTTATTCGTGTCACGCCAGTCAAGTCAAGTCGAGTAAAATAGAGTAACTAACTTTTGTGTGCGTATCGATACGCGTGCGTTACAGGCGACTGCTAACAAAACCAATAACAAAGAGGGTGAGTCATTGATACAGTCGGGCAAGCATACACGCAGCACTCGTGCGGTGATTGTCTGTCCACAGCAGTGCATTGGCGAATAAAATCGATTGATTGGTGTTCGCTCACGCTTGCAAACTGCCTTCGCCCACAAATGCTAACTCTGATGACTTGCTGTTAGCCACACGCTCAAGTGCACAGACATTAGATCATGTCAACCTCACCCAATCGTTTGTCTCCGTGCAACTAAATATTCTACTTTAGAGTTAACCAGCCAACCGGGCTCGTAGGCGTATGAGAAGCACTGCATGAGCGGCGCTTCTTGTAAAGCTGACTCTGGTCATCGGCGCCTGATTGACGGTTCTGGCTTTTAAGTGATCAATAAGGCTTGCTCCGTTGTCTCCGTCTTCATAATAGGCCTCGGGTGTTCTACTCCGAAATTAACACCAAGAGATCTATCAATTTCATCAATGGCTCCTTGAAAACATTCACGAATATCAATGCAGTTAAGCACTTTGTTAGGTCTTATTTGATTTAGACGTTTACAGGCCTTTGTTTACATGAATATATTGAGGTTGCTGCGCTGGTGCTTTAATATAATTCAAATTTGAATGACTTAAATCCTTTCGTCTTCCTTAAACTTTGGTCTTTAGTAAACTTAAGAATAACGTGAATCTTTAGGGGAAAATGAATTTGAAAACATAATCGAAGAATTCCAAAGCTCTCGCAGAGGCTGCCAGTATGATATTTGTTGTAAAACTTTTGGTAATGGATTTTAATCCAAACTAAACTCACCTTAGTCCTGGTACTTCACTGTTAAAAAGTATCTACCCATCACACGAGCTGTGTGATTACAAAACCAGGTAATAAGTATCCTTTAATTTTGCACTTTATGCAGCTGGTGCGTTTTGCTCGTTACCAGAACCACACACTCGTATATCCGGTACCCCAGATCCCTTGTCTGACACCTTCCAACGCTGACCTTGACCTAATGGATCAAGGCAGGTTAAAACAGATGGGGCAATCAGTAGTGTGCCGCGGGTGACACTCACTGAAGTTGCGTGAGTAAGGGAATCGGGTACACTATGACTGGATCCTGAACCGAGATGGACTGTCTTGAGGAATGCTTGATCGCGAACAGGAAATTGTGCCTGTTTTCTTGATCTTAAATCAAATAAATACGTGATACTAGTTCTTGGGTATAAAAATTAACGTTTTGATATCAGATCACGCAAATGCAACTGATAGAAATCACCACTTATACTCTTCAATAACGCGAATACTTGCAAGAAAGGTTTTTGTCCCCATTTTTAGTCCTGAAAAAGCGAAACCTCACCTACAACCAACAACACCATGTGAACACTTTTATCAGCAACATGAGGTCTAAATTGCTTGAGTGCCACTTTTTACAGCAATATCTTATGAAAATCATGTCAACCTGATTCGTCTGCGAGCCTTATTTGAAAAGAATGACAATCCCTCAAAAATATCATAAATTATGGTGAAGACTTCATTAAGAATCACTTAGATTCTCATCTTTTAATTTTTAAATCGTCGAAATTTTTCAGGCTGTCAGGTATTTAGCATCGCATTGCCACGCCTATTCTATATTCTACAATCGTGTTAATTTTGATGTAGCATTTTTGTCGGAATTTAACTGTCTAGAATTTTTGTATGCCCCAGCATGTGGTCTTGAACCACGCCGACGCCAGTGAGTTTGATCTGGCCTGATTACGCTACTCCACTACCCGCGATAAAGAAGAAGACCGGAGACGATGTGGACACAACCATTTACCTCAGAACTCAACCAAGTTCGTTTTGTTGTGTCGAGTGGGCGTTTCCGTTTGTAAACGCATGCCGCAGGTTTGTGAAACATCGTGAGTTATAACTGCGCTTTAATCGAAGCCCAGGTGCTGTAGTAGTAAGGGATAATCGTTCGTGCCAATAAGGAAAAGTTGAGGCTGCGCGCGGCTGACGACATGCTGTGTCGGGGGGCTGAGTGACCACCGGGTTATTTTGGCTAGCGTATCACTCGTATTACGGTGGTATGACTGAAGGTCGTTGCACACGCAATGAAAATGTACCCAGAATTCAATTCCGACTTTAGAGTAAACATCGTCACCTCATGCCTGTTGCTTGTAAAAACGCACTGATTTAAGCCATTATTGCGGCAATTTACCAAACACTAATTATTTGCTTAAAATCGTAAAATTTATGCTTGGAAAAAACATAATGTAATTGATCATGTCTAGCATTTTTAAATGTAATTTTGTATCACATTTTACCATATGATTTCTTTTAAAAAACATATTTCTTTAGGTAAGACAAATGAAGCAAATTAAATTTAAACGCGATAGCTTAAAGACACTGCGGTTGGTAAAGTGGCATCCATACCCTTGCTAAGAATGCGAATGCAACAAGGATAATTACATGTTGATGTTTATGGTGGTACCGAAACTGGTAAACTCAAGGCACTTTCTAGTGCGTTATTTTCCACGTCAATTCACGCACACTCGATTTATGTGGGGCGTTGGCCGAACTGCGTGACGTGTTAGCTTCCTTTGCTGCCACGACTAGCCACCATTTTCTCTAAAAATATATATATATAAATGCCATCCATTAGCACCGTCCAGTAACCACAGTCATGATCCGCGTGTCATTGGCCTTTGCCGTCTTTCTTGTTGTGCGTGCAGAGTGCTTTGTTGAGGACCTGTCTGGGAATCCGGCTGAAGCTAAGGAAAGACTGGCCAGGCTCTTCGACCATATTGACACTTCACAAGATGGAAAATTAGACGAAAACGAGCTCATGGCTTGGATTGACTCGGCTTTTGTGTGAGTTTTCAAAGTTGCCAGGAAACGCGCCAGCGATCTTGCGTGTTTAAATTGACCAAAGTTTAACCTTAGTGGGTTATGTACTGAAAGACTTAGGGATTCCCAATCTAATGACATAACATCAGAGTATGTTCGAGTAGACATTTCGCCGTTTTGTTTTCAGGCGGGCCGATAGGAAGGCAGCAGCGGAGATGCTGGCACAGCTCGACCTCAATGGCGACGGGTTCGTTTCGCTGGAGGAGTATATTGGCGACACCTACGGTTACTCCTTAAAGGAGATTGAAGGGCTCCGATCGGATGAATCGACAGACGCACAGCAGTTTCTAGAGGTATGGCAGTAGCTTTTGTTATAATTTTAGTCGAAAGAAGACGTGATTTAGTAGAAACAGAGGCTTAAGAAAAATATCTGAGTATTTTCATGCCTAAAGAGAAAATGTTTTTTTTCCAAATAGTGCCATTTTAACTTGCCTGAACAATCGATATGAGAGCCTAGGCCCCTGGTTTTGATGTGAGTTTATCTATTTTGAAGTGCCAACTAAACTGGTGAAGTGTTTGTAAGCAATACTGGCCTACTTATCTGCAAGTCCTGCGTTTGAATTGACAAGTCGAAGGAACAGGAATAAAAGGCAATTTTTGGCAATAAATAATGCGAAAAATACACAGTGCAAACCTTAAACATTGCACAGTACCCGCATGCCTACCACAATAAGGTTACCTGCCTTGTTGATCGCCCATTCCGTATATCGTTTTTGGCGCCGAGTTGGGATCAGAATTAAAACCAAACACGCTGGCTCACAAATAAATCTGAAGAATGTGTAATACAAAGTTCAGTTACGTGCACCTAAAGTTTCAGGTGCCAACAACTGTCACCATTGGAAAATCAGCAAAAATACGTGTTGTAAATCCAAGACTTTAACGCAGTTAGTATTTGAAACTATCGACTACCATGCATTCAAGGTTAAGCGGTCTGATCCGACTTCATAGATCAAATCTACCATGAACCGACTTACTTTCCGAAGTATCCTGTAATTACATGTCTGTATCTGACTCACAAGCCTTACAAAATACCCCAATTTGACGTCTGGAAACTTATTAGTACGTCCAGCAAATAAATCCATGTCAAGAGTTAACAGGAAATGAATTTGTATGATTTTTTACCGGTCAAATTCCCTTCACGGCTGTTCTTTTAGTCAGTAGATGAAGAAAAGGAGAAGTTCTCGCTGGCCGACTTGAATGGGGACGGCGTGCTGAACACAGACGAGCTGGCAGCTTTTAACGCCCCCTACCACTACCCCCACATGGTGCCGTTTGTTGTGGGTGAAATTCTGCGTTATCAGGATCAGAATGGCGACAAAAGGCTTTCGTGGGAAGAATACATTGCCAGTGAGTTAGTTAGGTAGTTAGCCTGACACGTGCTTTGGTAGACGGGTTTAAAATGCGCCGTCAAAAGGTTCAGTCGGAAGATAGTTTTGAGGCGTAGTTTATGACACGTCGACATTATCCCATTTGCAACTGGAAGAACATTGAGCGTTGGGTTCATCTGCACGCATCAGCTTAATGAAATGTCATATCCACCGTGACTTGATCGTATTTAGTTTGATTTCTGCAAAATCACTCTGCATCTAACTGTTTAAAAACGGCGAAAGTAGTTATTAGTAAGAAATTTTCTGGAGTTAAAAAATCCAGTTAGCGTTTTCGTCTAGGCATTTTCTACAATGGCATGGGCTTGGAGTATTGTTGGTTAAGAAAATTAACCCTCAGTGACAAGCTGTGCTCCTTCGGTTTGACAGACACCTCATATGGGAAGCTTTTTAGTACCCGACAATAGCATTTGTGCCTCGAAGTACTTGCATTTCTAAGAAGTGCTAAGTGAAAACCAAGGCCTTTCGTTGGACCAAAGGCGGCTACTGCTGTGGTTACTACCTCGAATGACAGCAGGAGGAGGAGACAACAAGTGAATACCGGTTTTTTACCTACTAGGGACAAATGCCCATTTAATTCATCAACGTTCACGACAGCACAAAACATGGCTGGTGTGTTTGAATGGGATTTTCTTGTAAATACGTCCTGAAGTTGGATGTAGGATTCTCGCATAAGATGTGGTCCACTCTGTGTTCAAAAGCCTTTCTTATCACTTGGAGCTGGTTGGTAGCAATGAAAATATTTTTTGGCTCCCAGTCTCCTTAGTGTCTTTAAAGCTCACGACAGAATATTCTGCCCAAGATTCGTTATTCCTTCTCGCAATAACCTAACTGACAATCCAGAAGTGACGTTAATACTTCAGACTTAAGGACTTTTGCGAAAAGGAAATGAAAAGAATCATCTAGTAAGTGTCCGCTTTCTTCTTGTGAAATTATAGATGTATTATGGTCTTCTAGTTTAGTCAGCACGCTCGGGAAATCAGGTAGTGTTAACTCCTGATTCAGCCAATTTGTTAACCTTTTGTTCTTTGAGGCCAACTGAACCACCCAATCACAGGGAGTAGTCATTAATTGAAGTAATGGGCAATTTATGGGTAACCAATAAGAATAAAGTTCATCGATCGTTAGTACGAACAGATACTTTTGCAAAAGTGGGTAAAATTATCTGGATTACGCACACAAAAATGCTAAATACCACCCTCTGCATGTGACTTAAACCTAGGAACAACGTAACTGTAGGTAGCTTTGATGTTTTCTTCGTAACTGCGGTCAACTATCTGCCAAAGGTCACAAACAGTTCTAGTTCTAGGTATCAGACTTCTCAGTGGTACACTTTTTCTGCAAATTATTGCAAAACCACTTCGACAACGCGACTGTAGATTAACGGTTTCATTGAAGTATCCGTCGTTTATCCGTAAAGTCGCCAGTTCTATGAGGAGAAACCCCTTGATTAGCCACAAAGTAGGTAGTTGGAGAAAAGCATCGGCTTCATGTGTAAAAAGTCTATTGCGTGAGACTGAATGAGAAAATCTGTCCATGCACTTGTCTGGAAGATTTAGCGACTGAGTCGACGTGGGTCTGAAAACAATTAGACTTCTAGTGAAGTCGAAATTTTTGTTTATAATGTAGGAAATTATCAGCCTGGGAAGCTGTTTGTTTAGAAAACCACTGAGCGGTTGGAAAGGGAACCAAACGCTTAACTCAACTGGCATCATGTCAGAATAGCCATTTCTAGATGCACAAACTTCGCCTCACTGTCACCAAGGTCTTTTTTTGTGAACTTAAGAACCTCAATTAGGGAAAGACGTCTGGCCAAAAAGTCGCGCGCATATTGATCGGACTGTCAGTCCCCCCTAAAAATGTCCAGAAAAAACCTGATCCTTGGATCTGCTCAAGTGTTACCAGTTTTCACGATCGTCAAAAGTTTACATTTAAAAAATGAGATCTCGAATCACCAGGAATCGCACATCTGTTTGTAGAAATAAATTAATTGCTTTTGTTGATAGCCCACATGCCTTCTGGAAATATAGGAAAAAACGAATAAACTTGGACGGAGAATGTGTGTGCAGACAAAGATTTCCTGTGCATACTTAAAGTGGGAAAACTGACGACACGACTTTTCTCCCTTTCAGATAACAAGGATTCTGATACATTAAAGTTTGAAGAGACAAAGTTCAAGTCGATTGACAAGAACGGAGATCAAGTGATTGACCAAGACGAACTGAAAATTCACTACAAGGAAGGTGAGCATTTGGTGTCCTAATCTAGGCAGGAAATTTAATTTGACTGGAGACTCGTGTTCGAGTGCACACGAGTCGTCCGAAAATGTGGGTCCGAGACTAACTAGGTGGTTTAATTTAGTCAAAATTTACTGCAGATAGCGAATTAAATCTACGTGAGCCTCACCACATGCACGCGTTTGGACAAATTTGAGTCAAAGCGACTGTTTCCATTTGCCACGTGTTTGATTTTGAACGCTGGGATAATCAGCAGGAAGGCAGTGCTCTGCCTTAGCAAGAGTAAAAAAATGGAAAAAACGACTGCAAATCCGTTCGGTTTGTAAATGTTCATTTAAAGTGCCGTTTTAATTCGTTTCAACTCTTGCGGTGCCACCTAGAGTCGGAGAAATACGCACGACTTGAGGCGAATCACCTGCTCGTGGAATCAGACTTGAATGCCGACGGGAAACTGACGAGAGGTGAGGTGTCGGAGGCCTTTGCCGTCTGGTTGGCCAGCCCTGCCACGGACCGCGGCGAACTGCTGTCGGACGACAACCTCGCCATGCCGCTGCCCAGGCACAAACTGAGAGATGAATTGTAGACAAAACTTGTGTGTAAAAAGTGGCTTTTATCTGCCCATTTTTGTGTTTGGACCAGTTTTTCCCCAACACCAACCTTTTGACTAGCAATACGCCAAATCGTTTTACTTTGAAGGGAGATTATTCCACTAGCCAAGGCAGTTTGTGTTATCTACTGAAGCTAAACATAGGGCCACTCCACAGAGCTAAGCCAAGAATTTGCATGACATTGCATGCACGCTAAATTGTATCCACATCGCGAGAATCTGTAGTCACGAAATTGCAACGCTAACATATTATCATTGGAAAAATAATGGAAAGTGTGGTGATTGATTACAGCTCCGCGTGTCTAGTTAACAAGTGTAGAAAAGTTAAAAAAAGCCAGGCCAACAAACCATATTTAATAAGGATGGAAAATAAAAATCAACATTTATTCTGCCATTCAGTAGGACTAAAATTTATATCTGTTGAAAACCTGGGGAATAAAGACTAGGAGAAATTTGTCGTCTCATGTATCACAAGGAATGCCAGAAGACGAAACGCAGTGGGGAATTTTGATTTAAATTTCCCCATATTGAATTTCGCTTGACATCTGCTAAAATTTCACTTTCAGCCTGTTGAGCAAATAAATTCATGACCTATATATCTTTTCACACGCAAATAAAAAGACTAAAGCAAATTATGGAGTTGCATATTCGCATTGTCACTAGTAAACGAG